>PVIU01017211.1:0-42651 GCA_004026605.1 Ondatra zibethicus
TCTTCTTCTTCTTCTTCTTCTTCTTCTTCTTCTTCTTCTTCTTCTTCTTCTTCTTCTTCTTCTTCTTCTTCTTCTTCTTCTCCTCCTCCTCCTCCTCCTTCTCCTCCTCCTCCTCCTCCTCCTTCTTCTTCTCCTCCTTCTCCTTCTTCTCCTCCTTCTTCTCCTTTTCCTTCTTCTTCTTTCTTCTCTTCCTCTTCCTCTTCTTCTCCTTCTCCTCCTCCTCTTCCACCTCCTCTTCCTTCTTCTTCTCCTTCTTCTCCTCCTCTTCCTTCTCCTTTTCCTTCTCCTCTTCTTCCCCTCCCCCTTCTTCTCTATCTTTTCTCTCTTTTTGTGAGATGGAGTCTCTCACTTGGACCTTAGGTTAGGCTCACTGGCCGGGAAGCCTAACCTGTCTTCCAGCCCTGGGATTACAAGTGTGCATCACACATCTAGCTATTCACGCAGGTGGTGGGGGTTGAATTCAGGTACCCATGATTGTACAGTAAGCACTGTACTTACTGAGCTATCTCCCCAAGTCTTAAGGTGAACCTTAAAGGATTAATATAGGGATTTCAGCTTCTGTTTATTAGTGGTAACACTACACACGCTTTTCCATCCCTTTGCATTTACTGTATCTGAGTATATTTAAACTGTGGGTTTTTTTTAATATAGTAAAATCTTTTTATTCTTTAGATTTTTGTATGGGTCTTTTGTCTTCATATAGTCTGTGCACCACATGCATGTTTGGTGCCTGCAGAGGCCAGAATAGGGCTTTGAATCCCCTGTAACTAGAGTTACAGATGGTTGTGAGCTGTCATGTTGGTACTGTGATTTGAACCTAGGTCCTCTGATGGAGCACCCAGTGCTCTTAACCGCTGATCCATCTCTCCAGCCCTGAATCTTGGATTTCTATCCAACCTGACTCTCCTTTCCGGGCTGTGTTTAGGTGTTCCCATGTAAATTAGTCATTAGTAGAGCTGGACTAGCAGCCATTGTGTTTGTAAGGGCTCTCACTTGTCACATGGGTCCTCCGCACATTTCTCCGTTTCTTTATGCGTTTATAAATTTCTGTTCATGATGAACATTTTTAATTTCATTTTATCTCCTTTCTTAGGATATCAACTGTCTTTACTAAAAGTTTAGTTGTTGCCCTAAGTTCTCAAGTGTGCATCTTAAACTAATATAAGAACATTTTTTAAAAAAAAAAATCTTATTTTACATACCAATCCCAGTTCCCTCTCCATCCTGTCCTCCCACTCCTCCCATTTTTCCCCACACCACCCCTCATCCACTCCTCAGAGAGGGCGAGGCCTCTCATGGGGAGTCAACAGAATCTGTCACATCACTTGAGGCAGGACCAAGGCCCTCCCCTCTGTATCTAGACTGAGCACGCTATCCCTCCATAGGAAATGGGCTCCGAAGAGCCAGCTCATGCACTAGGGATAAATATTGGTTCCACTGCCAGTGGCCCCACAAACTGCCCCAAGCCGCACAACTGTCACCCACATTCTGAGGGCCTAGTTCAGTCTTATGCATGCTCCCCAGCTGTCAGTCCAGAGTCAGTGAGCTCCCACTTAACTAGGGTCAGCTGTTTCTGCAGGTTTTCTCATTATGATCTTGGCCCCTTTGCTCATAATATTGCTCCTACCTCTCTATGATCGGACTCTACAAATTTGGCCCAGTGATTAGCTGTGGATCTCTGCATCTGCTTCCCTCAGTTATTGAACAAAGGTGCTATGATGACAATTAAGGAAATCATCAATCTAATTACCAGGGAAGAGCAGTTAAGGTACCTTCTCCACTATTGCTTAGATTCTTAGCTGGGACCATCCTTGTGGATTTCTGGGAATTTCCCTAGTGCCTGGCGTTAGTTCCATAATGGTTCCTCTTTCAAAGTATCTCTTTCTTTGCTGTCCCTTTCTGTCCTTCACCCAACTCAACCATCCTGATTCCTCATGTTCTCCTCCCTGCTCCCCTGCTCCCCTCCCAGCTCCCCTACCACCCTCTCCCCTCCTCCCATGCTGCCAACTTACTAAGGAGATCTTGGCTACTTTCCCTTCCCTGGGAGGATCCATGTATGTCTTAGGGTTCTCCTTATTTCCTGTCTTCTCTGGGGTTGTGGACTGTAGGCTGGCTATCCTTTGCTTTATGTCTAATATCCACTTATGAATGAGTACACACCAAGTTTGTCTTTCTGTAGCTGGGTTACCTCACTCAGGATGTTTTTTTTCTAGTTCCATCCATTTGCCTGCAAATTTCAAGACGTCATTGGTTTTTTTGTTTGTTTGTCTTTACTCCTGGGTAGTACTCCATTGTGTAAATGTACCACATTTTCTTTATCCATTCTTCAGTTGAGGGTCATCTAGGCTGTTTCCAGGTTCTGGCTATTACAAATAATGCTGCTATGAACATAGTTGAGCACATGTTCTTGTGGTATGAGTATGCATCCTTTGGGTATATACAGAAGACCACTTCCTGAATATAACACCAATAGCACAGGCACTGAGATCGACAATTAATAAATGGAACCTCTTGAAACTAAGAAGCTTCTGTAAGGCAAAGGACACAGTCAACAAGATAAAATAGAAACCTACAGAGTGGGAAAAAATCTTCACCAACCCCACATCTGAAAGAGGGCTGATCTCCAAAATACACAAAGAACTCAAGAAACTAGATATCAAAATATCAAATAATCTGATTTTAAAATGGGGTACAGATCTAAACAGAGAATTATCAACAGAGGAATCTCAAATGGCTGAAAGGCACTTAAGGAACTGCTCAACATCCTTAACCATCAGGGAAATGCAAATTAAAACAACTCTGAGATACCATCTTACACCCGTTAGAATAGCTAAGATTAAAAACACTAATGAAAGCTTATGCTGGAGAGAATGTAGAGTAAGGGAAACACTCCTCTGTTGCTGGTGGGAGTTCAAACTTGTACATCTGCTTTGGAAATCAATATGGTGGTTTCTCAGAAGATTTGGAAACAATCTACCTCAAGACCCAGCAATACCACTCTTGGCCAGATACCCAAAGAACATTTTTCAATATAGCACTACTTCACAGATGATATGGGTACCTTGTACCCCTAAATAGTCTCTGGGACTTGAATACTTGGTCCTCAGTTGGTGGCACTGTTTAGGCAGGCTTAGGGGGTATGATCTTAGTAGAAGGAAGTATGTTGCTGGAGGTGGGCTTTGAGAGTTTAAAGACTCATGTTATTTCTAGTATGCTCTCTCTGCTTTAAGATTAAAGTTCAAATTGTGAGAGGCCTTTGCTCTGCCATCATGAACTCTTATTTATTTGTGCATCTAGAAAATAAGCACAAATGAGCTCTTTCTTCTATAAGTTGCCTTGGTTGTGATGTCTTATTGTGGCAATAGAAAGTAACTATTATACCTACTCTCTTCCTGATGACATCGCTGTGATTTTTTTCATGTGATATAATTATGGGTGATAAACTCTCTTAGTCTTTACTTGTGAAAGAATTGTATTTCTCCTTCACTTGAAACATTTTTTATATTTTCTTATTTTATTTTATGTATATGAATGTATACATGTGTACATCATGTATGTACATGTACCCTATGTGTACCTGGTGATGACAGAGGGCAGAAGAAGGCATAAAATCCCCTGAAACTGGAGCTACAGTTGGTTATAAGCAATATTGTGGATTCTGGGGGTCAAACCCAGGTCATCTGCAAGAACAACAAGCACTCTTAACCATTGAGCCATCCCCTCAGCACCCCCATTCACTTGTGAAGAATAATTTCACTAGCTAGAATTCTAAGTTAGTGGAATTTCTCTTTCAATGCTTCAGCCAGTTCTCTTTTCCTTGCACAATTTTTGAGAAGTCTACTGAAAATTGTTATGTTCTATATGTAGCCCTCATTTCTTCAAAGGTTGTCTCTCAGTCTTGGGTTTTTCTTTGAAATGAAGCATGTGTGGTTTTTAACTGATTGCCCTATTTGGCAGTCTCTCTGTTCTTCAGATGTGTGGTTTACAGTCTGGCCTTCATTTGGGAAAGTTCTCTGCCATTATTATTTCAGATATGTTTTTCAACTCTGGCTATGTTTTCCTCCTGGCATTTTAATTATCTATATATTTTTTATAATTATCCCCCAAAGTCTTAGATTTTCTGTTTTATTTTTTCTCTTCATATCCTTCTCCAATAAGTTGAATTGACCTATCTTCAAGCTCATTAATTCTTTCTTCAGCCATATCTAGTACCTGATGCACCCATCAAAAGCATGCTCCACTCATGATTAATGCTTTTAATTTCTAATATTTCTGCTCTTTGTGTCTTAGCGATCCCATCCCTCAGCACAGATGATCTAGTCTTGTGGTTGTCTCCTTTTACTATTAGGACCCTTAGCACAGCAATAATGGTCCTTTAAATTCCCTGACAGTCCCTGCAACTGTGTGGTTCTGGGTCTGGTTCTGATGTTTGTATCTTTAGCTTTTGTGCTTTTCCTGTCTTTAAGCAGAACTTAGAATTTTTGCGTGACTATAAGATACACACACACACAAACACATAAAGGTGGCATGGGAAGTCCTTCTGTATATGTGTTGCTGTTATTGGTTAATGAATAAAGCTACTTTTGGCCAATGGCTTAACAGAGTAAAGTTAAAAAATCCAAACAGAGATGTAGAGAGTAGGCAGAGTCAGGGAGAAGCCATGTAACTGCCACAGGAGACAGATGCCTCTGCCAGAGCCTGCAGAAACTTTGCGGGTAGGCCACAACCTCATGGTGATGTACAGATTAATGAAGATGGGTTAGTTTAGGATATAAGAGCTAGCTAGAAATATGCTTAAGCTATTGGCCAAACAGTATTGTAAATAATATAGTTTCTGAGTGATTATTTCAGGTCTAAGCGACCAGGAACAAACGAGTAGCCTCCGACTACATACAGGAGCTGAGGTCACAGGCCTTCTGGCAGGGGCCAATGTCAAAATGGCTAGAAGCCGGGCTGTGTTTAATGTGTTCTGTAAAGGGCAGAGGCTTCAAATTCTTCTAATGTCCTAATTTTCATCTCTTCCTCATAAAGGATTTGTGTCTAACTCTCCCAGTTATAACTCACTGTGATCTGATATAGTGGGAAAAGTGTCAATCATATCATTCTTAGGCTTTGGTTCCTGGCCTGTGACAGTCACAGGTGTTTCTTCACTTTCTTACCACTGCGGTCACCACAGGTAACAAGAGGCTTGAGTAGAAGACATGTTTCTTCCTCTGGTGGAACAAGACTCTGGGGAAGCCCTTTTCCTTGCGCAACAGGTATTTGCTCTGGAGAACAAGTTCCTCGTGACAGCTTCTTCCCCAGTCCATGTCAGAGCTGATATCACCCTACGTGAATGCTCAAACCTTAACTGAATGAGGCAAGCAGACATCAAGCCCCACTGTGAGATACAATGTGCAAACAATATTCTCTTTGCCCTAAGTCTGCCAGAAGTGTTTACTCTGAAACAGAGTGTCAGACAGCCAGCAGAAGCACTGAATTCAAAACAACTGTCTGGACTCCTCAAAAATGACAGGATTGTGTTTTTTTTTTTTTAAAAGCAAAAACAAAAATACAACCTTCAGGGGATTAGTATACATTTTAAAAGATTAAAAATGAATGGCAGTTAAATGTAACATGTGATTGATTGATTGATCCTAGATGCTTAAATATATGTATATATGTACACACACATATGACTTCAAAAAACTTGATATATACTAGGTCTCTGGCAACACTTTTATATCAAGTTTCAATGCCCTTCAAAGTGACATTAATATTGCCATTAACATTAAAACTCTATTACATAGGAGTCCATTTGAAGTCAGTCTGTGGTATGCAAGGTTGAGGACTCATCCTGACTACAACCCATTTTCACATGATTAAAGAGAGCTAGAAGATGCTTGTGCATTTATGTGTGCTCATTTGAATATATAAGCAGATGTAGTACCTTGTGTGTCTAATTTTTGGCAGAACACAAATGAGGCAAAATGTTAAAATTTAGCTAAAAAAACACATGGGTGTTTGTTGTGCTTGTCTTAATTTCTTGTATGTGTGTGTGGCTGTGTATACATATAGGTCAGAGGTCGACCTCAGGTGTGTGGCTGTGTATACATATAGGTCAGAGGTCAGCCTCAGGGGTCACTCTTTCAGTTGTATATCTTTTTTTTCTTTTGAGACGGGATCTCTCATAGTACTAGAACTCAGTAGGTTTGGCTGTCTGTCCAGCAAGCCCCATGGATTTGTCTCTGCCTCCCTAGTGGCTGGGTCTGGGAGCACACACCACCATGGCACTCACTTTCTCTCTCTCTCTCTCTCTCTCTCTCTGTCTGTCTGTCTGTCTGTCTGTCTGTCTGTCTGTCTGTCTCTGAGTCTCTTTCCCTCTCTCTGTTTCTCTCTCTCTGTTTCTCTCTCTCTGTCTCTCTCTCTCTCTCTCTCTCTCTCTCTCTCTCTCTCTCTGTCCTAATGTGCTGGGATCAAACTCAGCCCCTACGCTTGCCCTGAGCATCTCCTCAGCCCCATGGTCTTCACTTCTCAACCGATGCGCTCCATAAACAGAGCAAAGTTTGCAGTGTACGTAGGAGCACACTGTGTACTTCATGACGCTTTGCTGTGGAGTAGAAAGTTTTACAACAAAATGACAAAAGAAAGCATTGGGTCAGGTCACACATATTCTGAGTCCATCATGCCTCAGCCACCAGATGCTGAAGGTAACACAGCTGCTTCCAGATGTGTCTCCCACTCGGGATAGACAGCTAAGGCTGAGGCCAAACTGTTTGGAAGAAACGTTGCATCTTAGAGAATGTGCCCTGGGTCTCCAACTCTCTGGGACTGGTGGCCGTCACAGCTCTCCTGCATCCTGGGAGACCTTCTCGCTGCATCATGGAGCTCTCCTTAGAAGCAGATAGGAGTTAAACCTGGGATTGTTCATAGACTCGGAGATTTTCCTAAACAAACACAAGCATCTCCTTCCCCCAGCCCACGACTGCCTACCTCTGGGAAGGAGCTGGCAAGCTTACAGGGGTCAAGGAGCTGGAAAGCAACCCTGACTCCTTCCTTTGAAGGTTTGCACTGGGCTGAGATGATTGGGGATGAGGCCAGCTGGCAGGAAGGAAGTCCAAGTCGAGGCCCCCCGCCCCCACCCCCACCCCACAGCTCCCTTGCTGGCCAGGAGAAGCTATGACATTGAAAATTAAGGATCCTTGAGCTGCCCCCAGTTTGTCCCTAACTCCCACTGGTCAGTGAGGGGGACACCAGTGTCTCCGAAGCTATGCCCTGGTGGCTTCCTTCCCTTTCTCCTTGTCGACACCAAGCTCCCTCAGGCCAGGAAAGCTGGAGAATTCTTGGACAAACATGGTGGGAAGTCCTGAGAGAAACAAGACTTCCTGTGAACTTGGCCATGGGGGTGGTGGGACATTGCAAACAGATGTGGTCTTGTTCCTCTTCCAAGCTGGTAGAGCAACATGTGTGCAGCAGCTCGGGTCAAAGGCAATCTTTAAGTCAAAACCACCCACTGGGCTAGCAGCACTCTGCTGGGCATCTGGAAATCACCCACCCATGGGTGCTCAGCTTAAGGGCAGGTGTTCAAACGCTTCCCTCCCCCTCTCGCCCTCCAACCCTGCTCCGCCACATTCTGCCTTCCTCCTAGGTGGGCAGGCAGCAAAATGGAGGGGGCCAGAAGGTGAATTCTAAGATCACCAGCTCATCCTTTCTGTTTCTCCCCTCAGCAGACAACAGCAGTGTCCAATGCTGCACTAGAGATACACTGCCATGTTTCTCCCCCTCAGCAGACAACAGCAGTGTCCAATGCTGCACTAGAGATACACTGCCATGTTAAGGAAAAAAGTCTGGCCTGGAGTAAAACTTCTCTTTTACATGAAGCGATCCTACAGCAGGAGCATGCATTTCCCTGACTTGATGAGATTTTGTATAAGGTCTCCATGCCAGGGCAGCTGGTTTAAGTGAAATCTCAGAGTTTCAAGCACAGCTGGATAGACCTATTTCTTCTGGGAATGCCAGGACTGCTAACAAAGAATTTTGTATTTGTTTTATTTTGTTTTCCTTCCAGTTTCTAAATAGTGGAGTGTTTGGAGCCCAGGATTATGAATTGCACCCTCAACTTCGTTATTTTAATTGTTTAATTTGGGCATCTTTATTATGACATAAATATTGCATGGTTATTTCAACAAAGAAGTGTAGTGATATTTCATTTGTATGCTAATAAATAAAGCTTGCCTGAAGATCAGAGACTAAAACAGCCCCATTGGTCAGCCTTGCAGACCAGGCAGTGGTAACACGCACCTTTAATCCCCGTAGCCACACTAGGTCCCATAGAAACCAGGCAGTGCATGCCTTTAATTCAAGCCCTAAAGAGGATTATAAAACAGGAGGAGACAGCTCACAGACACAGTCTCATTCTGAGGTTCCTGGAGGCAGGATTGCCATTTCAGACTGAGGTAGAGGTAAGAGCCAGTGGCTGGCTGTTTTGCTTTTATAACCTTCAAGTTGAACCCCAATATCTGTCTCTGGGTTTTTATTAATTGTGCTACAAAGAAGATAATTTATTCAGCAGTCCATCCCAGATAATGCAAAGTCGTCGAATTTTACTTATGCTCAGCTCAAGGACCAGGGTTCAAATGGTATTTCATAGCGAATACTGTATCTCCATTGCTCTGATATCAATTAAAAGTACTATTAGGGCTGCATAGACAGCTCAGCAGTTAAGAGTGCAGTTAAACTCTTCCAGAGGATGCAATTTGACCCCAAGCACAACATGACGATTTGCAACCTCAGTTCTGGAGGATCTGGTGCCCTCTTCTGGCATCTGTAGGCATTAGGCACACACATGGTACACAAACATGTAGACAAAATACCATACACAAAACTTTAAAAAAAAAATTTTAATCCGGGGCGGGGGGGGGGAGTAAATGTCTTAGGCAACTTTATCCATGCGTGTTGGAGGCAACAAGGGTCTCCAGAGCTGGCGCTGGGCCTTGTCCAACGTCACACTTTCATTTTAGGACCAGGCTCCGAGTCTTAAAAATAAACATCAACACCCTGAGCGATTCTTGACCATAGCAAGGCTCGCCCGCATACCTGCAGGAAAAAAAAATCTGAGGAATGGTCCCTCTGTTAACAGCACAGCCTCCATCCGAGCAGCCCCAGCGTTCATGCACAGACCCTGCAGACTGGGCACCACAAGGTCTCTGCGTGGTAGAGAACAGCCCTAAGGATTTACTGTGTTACCGTCAGGAAATGGCTTCAGTTGTGAAGCGGTTAGCCGGCCCACCAGGTCTACTTTCGATTAGGTGAAAAATGATCCCGTTAAAACATTGTGTTTCACATTCTCTGGATAGCTTAGCTTCCTGACTGACATTCTTCTCAGAGCTGGGGAGGAAGTTTGACTCAGCTAGGCTTGGCTTGAAGTCCTGAGGCACAGGGTAAATGCATGGTGGATCAGGGCAGTATTCCGGAGTCAGGGGCTCCGGGGCAGCTTCTCCCACAGCTCGGGGTCACGAGACAGGAGGAGAGGGGGAAAGAGTGGGGAGCGTTGGACTGTGACTGACTGAATGCCAACGTGTCATTGTCCTGGCTCAGTCGCTCCTTCCTGGAAAGTGGTGTGGGGGTAGGGTCGAGCCAGTCCGGTTTTCCAGGATGTTGCTGGCTCCATGGAGCTCGCTGGAGTCTGCTTATTACTATTATTGTTATTATTATTATTATTATTTAATCAAGGCCCCAGAACAGAAGGATGTGAGAGAGCATTACTCGAAGTGAGACACAAAGAGAAACCAAAGGCAAAGCAAAAGCTTTCACAAGCTGCTCACGGCAATCTTCCCGTGCAAATACTAATCAATGAAGTGGATGTCATATTTTTACTGCCTGCTACAACTCTTAAAGTATATTTCATGGAGTTTTATCCCCCCCCCCACACACACACCCAGCAATGTCATTTGGAAAACACGCAAAAGTGCCAAAGCAAAAGGAAGAGACACATTCAAGACTTCTGGAAAAAAGACATTTAACACATTTCAGGACCATCTCTAGTTATTCCAAATGTATTCAGTTCTTCCCTGAAAGTCATTAACAGTGAGAAAAGACCAGGTTCCTGCCAGGAATTTCTCACAATCCCTCCCACACATAGTTGATTAATGGAATCTCGTCAAGCTGGGTTTTAACATGCTTTCCTGTCCTGTGGCACATGGTCAGTGAACTGAGGGGCAGCATCCTGGAAAAGGCACGCCTGGAGAGCACATGACTGTGGGCGGAGTCGAGTGGGGGGACTCCAGGGACTTTTATGGTGGACACATGGAAGAGACAATCAATTTCTGCAGACCTGCTACGGGAAAAAAAAAAAAAAAACCAACAACACAGCAGATCCACATTACAGCCCCAGAGAACCCAGGGAGGAGCAGAGCAGAAACAGGATCTCCATCAGAGGCCGTTTTACCAGGGCACCAGGGCCAGTGGTGAAATTCTTGACCTTGGCATATCTCTAGCATGTTCTGGGTGACTGGGACTGGGAAGGTGGATGGCAGAACCAGACTAGATCTCCAGTAAGCACTGACTCAGGGAAAGACAAAGTAATCAAAAGCATTTCCCCCCAGGAAGGAGGTGTTTTGGTACCAGGCTCAAGTTCTCAGCTGAGGTCCATTCTGAGAAGGTCATTGCACACGTAGATTTAGGACTTCCTGAGAGTAGGTATGTGCCTCATTCCATCTTGGGCTCCCCTTAGTATGGCACAGTGTTTAACATGAATGGATGAAGGTGTGCAAGAAGCACAGAATAAATATTGATCAGCTCTCTGGGGAAGACGATAGGTTTATGTTGACTGAGGTTTCTGGCCCGCCCCATCCGGCAGCCATTCAGTTCCAAAGAAACACGTAGAAGTCTACATTAATCATAAACTGATTGGCCTATTAGCTCAGAGTTCTTATTAACCCATTCTTACATCTTAATTAGCCCATTATTCTTGTCTGTGTTAGTCACGTGGCTTGATACCTTTTATCAGCAAGGCATTCTCATCTTGCTTCCTCTGCATCTGGGTCACGACTGCAAACTGACCCTTTCTCCTGCCTGGTTACTGGCCAATCGGCATTTTATTAAAACAATACAATATGAGTGACAGGGTATAAGACCATTGTCCCACAGCACTTCCCCCCCCCTTTTTTTTCAAAACAAGAACTCTGAATCTAATCTCCTTTGTTTGGGGGGAAGTGCTGTGGGACAATGGTCTTATACCCTCTCACTTATATTGTATTGTTTTAATAAAACACTGACTGGCCAGTAGCCAGGCAAGAAGTATAGACAGGGCGACCAGGTAGAAAATATAGGCGGGGCAACCAGAACAGGAGAATTCTGGAAAGAGGAAAGGGTCAGTTTGCAGTCGTGACTCAGATGCAGAGGAAGCAAGCTGAGAATGCCTGGCTGATAAAAGGTACCAAGCCACATGGCTAGCACAGACAAGAATGATGAGCTAATTTAAGATGTAAGAATGAGTTAATAAGAAGTCTGAGCTAATAGGTCAACCAATTTATGATTAATGTAGACCTCTGTGTGGCTTTTTGGGACTGAACGGCTGCAGGACTGGCGGGACAGAAACTTTGGTCAACAGTTCTAGAGCACCCTGAGTGCAGGATGAAGGTGGAACAGAAGGGAAGTTGGTTTAGCACAATAAAATATTTTTTCCAAAGAGAGTGTCAACTGAAGACTGCCCCAAATGGTAAAGCTAAAAGACAAGATGTAGGCGAACTTCCTCGTAGGGACCACCAGCTCACAAATGGAGACTTATTATTAATAATAAATACTTGGCCTTCATAACTTACACTTGCTCCTGACTAGTTCTTATAGCTTAACCCAGATTTTTAATTTATGTGCTGGCATGTAACTAGTTACCTCATCTCTCATACTGCTCATGCTGCTTCCTCCTTGTCTGATTGGTGACTCTGCCTTCTTCTTCCCAGAATTCTCTCTCTTCCGTGAAGTCTTGCCTCTACCTCCTGCCTGACTATTGGCTGTTCAGCTTTTTATTACATCAATCAGAGCAATACATTTTTACACAGAATACAGGAATATTCTGCAACAAGATGACATATTTTTAACTTCTAGAAAACTTCAGTTAATCCGTTGCAAAGCCTGTTTCTAGCTAAGGCCAAGGGTGAGCAAAACTTTTCATAAAGAAAGAATTGTGGAGCCTGGCAGTGGTGCCACACACCTTTAATCCCAGCACTCGGAGGCAGAGGCAGGCGGATCTCTGTGAGTTCAAGGTTAACTACAAGAGCTAGTTCCAGGACAGGCTCCAAAGCTACAGAGAAACCCTGTTTCAAAAAACTAAAAAAAAAAAAAAAAAGAAAGAAAGAAAAGAAAGAATTGTGAGAGATGGCTGTGTAAGCAAGCCCTGCATAGAGCAACACTACAAAAGCCATTAGATAAGAGAATTTTCACTCAGCATGGCCAAAAGCATAGGAATGACCAGCTTGGCTCCTCAATCCTGGGAAAAAGCTCCCTCAAGTACTTTCAAATTCCTCAAACATCCCTCAGGTCACATTCTAAATCGCCAGCCAAGACCACCTACAGATACCTCAAGCTTGGGAAAGCCACAAAGTGTTCTGTAGAGTCTTGCCAATGCCTAATGCCTGAAAAGAAATCAGCAAACAAACAAACAAAAGAGACATAATCATTGTTGGAACCAAATTATGGGTTTCAAGTCTTCCCAGTCTCTCCAGGCTGGTGTCCGAGACAACCGTGTGACCCAGACTGATCCTCCAGGTCTGGAGTGTGGTGCTGTGTTCCCTGGCCTTCCTTGCATCTAAGTGAGAAGGCAGACTGATCCTCGCCAACGGGATGACACTACGCTTCACTGATGGCGCATGTCTTCACTGAGAAGTGCTTCTCTCCATTTGCTGCTCTGACATTCGGCTGCTGAGTGAAGAGGATGCTTCAGTCCTAGCAGAGAGAGTGCCAGCAGAGAGGATTTTGAAGATCCTCGGGGCCAAAGAAAATGATAACTGGCTGAGGCGATAGACTCTCCAGTTGCTCCTAGCTAATCGCTACCCATCGTGTATACAGATTGCAATGCCACACACACCCCAGAAATAAGTACTAGTACAGTAAGTCAACTGAAAGGAAGAAGTGTTTTCTTTAAAGGGGTAGAAAACAATCTGGATCGTGGGAGACTGCCTGGGAACTCCTGTATTGAACTGTGGCATTGTTACAGTGTGGCTATGATGTCCTCAAGGTTCATGTGCAGTGTGCTTAATTCCCTGGTGCTGGCAATCTCATGGGATGTGATGGGACCTTTCAGGGGTGTGGCCTCACTGGAGGAGTAGGTCACTGGGGCTGTGTCTTGGACAATTACAGCTGAACCCAGTCTTTTCCTTCTGCGTGGGTTAGTTTTTTTCTTTTTCTGTCACCAGCGAAGGCCATCTGGGAAGAGGGAACCTTAACTGAGAAAATGCCTCCATAGGATTGGCCTGGAGGCGGGTCTTTGGTGCTTTTTCTTGATTAGCGATGGATGCACGAGTGCCTGCTCATTGCAGGTGGTACCACCCTGGGCAGATGGTCCTAGGCTGTATAAGAAAACAGGCTGAGCAAGCCAGTGAGTAGCGCTCCTCATGGTCTCTGTTTTAGTCCTTGCCTCCATGTTTTCTGCCTTGACTTTCTGCTTTGGCTTCCCTCAGTGACAGAGCATGATGGAGATGGGTGAGCCAAAATCAAAGCAACAACAACAAAAACAAAAACCAAAAATTCCTCCCCAAGTTGCTTTTGGTCATGGTCTTTATCACAGCAGTAGAAACCAAGCGAAGACCCTGCTTCCTGCTCACTCCACCCTGGGAGCTGGGCTCTGCCTGTGCTCGCGTCACCAAGTGTTTGGCTGGCCCAGACTCAACAGAGCCAAGGACTAGTGGCTGAAACACCTGAACTCATTGCTCCTTTCCCCTTAAGTCGCTTCCACTGACCATTGTGCCACAGCAAAGAAACATTTAGTACAGAAATGCATGAATGGAAAATACATTCGTGACCGGAATGACAGTTTGAAGTTCTCTAACACGGGACATGGATCACTCCAATTCACACCGAGACCAGACTGCCTTGTTTAGAGAGCAGACTCGGGGACTAGGAGCACCTAGGAGTTACTGGCACAGAGAAACTCAGTGGACATGTGTACAGCTAGTGGAGGAAGCCCTGAGTGAGTATGTTCAGAAACCCCACCTTCCAAGGAGAAGAGTGTGCTGGAGGAATTAAATGGAACCAAATGGAATGAGGACACCAGCCTCCCATTGCTCTCCAGGGACAGCGAGGGAGGCAGCAAAGGAGCTTTGACAAGGACTGCCTGGCGAGTCTAACCACGCCAACACTGAAAGTCTCCACAACTGCCCCCCAAAAAGACCAGCTCTCCCGACATCTTCCACCAGGACACTGAGTTAGCAGATAGCTTAACCATAGAGAAAATTAATTTTAAATAACGTCCAGAGAGTTCTTTCTGGTTTTTTTATTGATTTTACTTATTTGTATGTATATGTGTCTTGCCTGCATGAATGTCTGTGTACCGTGTACACACCCAGTGTTCATGGAGACCAGAAGAGGGCTTTGGATCCCTTGGGACTGGACTTACAGACAGTTGTGAGCTGTCATGTGGGTGCCGGGAATTGAACTCCGGACCTCTGGAGAAACAGCTAGTGCTCTTAACCATTGAGTGATCCCTTCCGTCCTTTCTGTTGTTCTCAATAAGATCTTGCTAATTTCTTTTCCTGCTGAGTGGTATCCTCTGCTCCAAATTTTAAAAAGATTTTTTATCTCTGGCACACTGTACAGCTCCAACTTCTCATGATCTCACTTTGATCATATGAATTGGGAAATGGAACAAACTGCCCTCCTGATGAGGCTAGCAGGTGCCCTCCAGGCCTGCTGTAAGCACACACAAAACTGCTTGGGGGAACAGTTGAACACACTGGATTGCAGCTGAACCTGGTAGCCATCCCTGAAGAGCCATTTTACTGGCACAAAATCACCCTCAGAATTTTCACATGGGGTCAGAGCCTATTGTACACCTAAATGCCAAACAAATTCTTTTTTTTTAAAGGTTTTAAAAATTTTATTACTCTGTATATATGCATGTGTGTGCATGTGTGCGTGTATGAGTTCGTGTGTGTGCATATATGTGTGTCTGTGTACCACATTGTATATTGCATGTGTGAAGGTTGGGGGACAACTCTAGAGAGTGAATCCTCTCTTTCCACCCAGGAAGGAACTTGGGTCATCGGCTTTGGCAGCAAGCACCATTAGCTGCCGAGCCATCTGGCTGGCTCTCGGTCAATCTCTTCCATCAGGAAAATACAACATTTGTACCTTCTCTGAAGCCAGACACAGTACTTCAAAGGTTAGCAGTGTCCCTGAAAAGACAACATCCTGGTGTGCTCTCTGTTGCTGTGATGAGCACATGATCAAAAGCAGTTTGGGGGGGAGAGGCTTTGTTTGCCCTTCGTTTATATAGTTCAGCATCCAGGGAACCTGCTGGCAGGAACTAAAGCAAAACTGCTGCTTCCTGGTTTGCTGAGCCTGCTTTTCTACACAACCCAGGACCACCTACCCACGGGGGCACCACCCACAGTGGGCTGGACCCTCCCACATCAATCATTAATCAGAAAATTGCCGGGGCTGTGGAGATGGCTCCGCGCGGTTAAGAGCACTAGCTGCTCTTCCAGAGGACCAGGTTCAATCGCCAGCACCCACATAGTGGCTCACAGCTGTCTGTAACTCCAGTCCAGGGTGTGTGGAGGGGGGATCCCACACAACCTCTTCAGACCTCTGAGAGCACTGCATGTGCATGGCACATAGATAGATATGCATGCAGGGAAAACACTCGTACACATAAAAATAGTTTTTTTAAAAAATACCCACAGACTTGTCTACACGGCAGTCTGGTAGGGGCATTTCCTCAACTTGGTATTTTTGTTTGTTTGTTTTGTTTCTCTTCTAAGTGGCACTAGCTTATTTCAATTTTAAACAAAACAAAAACCAAACTAACCAGCGCAGATGGACTCAAACGGAAGCTGGGTACAAATCTGGTTCCATCGTTAATCAGGTGCTGTGACTTTGAACCCATTGTTTCACCTCCTGGGGCCTCAGTCCCACGTGTTAAATGCGTAGTGCCTGTCACACAAATGCCTAAGAGTAGATGGAGTAGCTAGCACACCAGTTACTGGAGTTCCTGGAATAGAAGAGCTCCAGCAATGTTAACTATCAAGGTTATTAGGAACATTTCCTGCCCCACCCCCATGACCCAATCCTAGAAGAGATGCTTCCTGTAAAGCAAGCAGCAGGAGCCCAGGATTTATTGCCGAGTCCCTGGCTCCCTGGCTGGCTAAGCTAGGCAAATGGTCCTTGTTCTCCAGTTCTGATTTCCTAGGGAGTCTGTTATGGAATAATCCTTTTGCAAGCTGTAAAGATGTGTCTCTGCCAAGGCGCCTTCTGATTGGCTTAATAAGAGCTGACTGGCCAGTAGGAAGGCAGGAGGTATAGGTGGGACAGCCTGACAGAGGAGGGACCCTGGGAGGAAGAAGGGCCAAGTCTCAGGAGTTGTGGGAGAGGCAGAGAGAAACAAGATGAATGTATCCTGCTGAAAGAAGGTACAGCCACACGGCAGAGGGTAGATAAGAAATATGGGTTGATTTAAAATATAAGAGTTACCTATTAACCAGCCTGAGCTATTGGCCAAGCATATAATTAACAATAAGTTTCTGAATGGTTATTTGGGAGTGACTGCAGAGACACAGAGAAACTCCACCTACAGGAATCTCTGCTGGATCAGTTAAGGTCCTGCTGTGGAAACACAAGGGAACTGCCTCCCTCCATCCTGGAGTGGTAATGGGTTCTCTACCCATGAAGGGAGGCAAGGGGGAAGCTGAACAGCCCTTCACTTGGGGTTAGAGCAGGGAAGAGTCCATCATCAACAAATAGCAAAGCACACGTTGCTTGGGGGTCACCTCCAGACTAAATCTGCCTCCCATACAGATGTGCTGAACCTTCCAGAAACTAGAAAAAACACAGAAAATCAGTGAGTCAGTCAGCCTGTTCCTGTTGGTCCACCCAGACTGGAACACATTAAAAGCCCAAACAAAACAAGTGTGGCTCTCACAAGCAGGAGGATGATAAGGGATCTGGTTAGAGGCTTTGCCCAGTGACCCACTGGCTGTTCATTCTGTGAATTCTGACCAGGAATTTACAAGGCATCCAAGGTCTGTGACTGGAAAACTGGGAAGAGAGCCATCAGGTTGGGTTGGCAGCGAAAAGCTGGGCGAAACAGCAGATATCTGGTAAGAACTCAGTGGGCGAGGTTTATCCACAGTTCCTCCCTCCCCTCGGAAGTGCTAAGGAAGACAACGCTGCCTTATCCCATAGCCTAATCTCCTTTCTTATGTGGAACTGAACACTGAGTCCTGGAGACTGGAGTCTCCTGGAGGTGGACCCATTGCCAGCGATGACATCATTGAGGAGAACAAGCCAAGCCAAGGCCTTGTGACTCCAACAATGGCTTCCCCATTCAAAGTCACCACATCAACACAGTCCTCAGGAAGATCTCGGCCCCTGCAGGTCTGGTGCTTGTCTGTTCCCACAATGCATTTCTGCAGACATTTACAGCTTTCTCCAGTCAAGTGCGGCTAAGCACTTGTCAAGATGTCCTAAGACAGAGTCTCTCTGCAATTGCTCACGTTCCCTTTGGGGAACGTGACCTCCTCATGGCCTCACTTGTGGGTCCCTGGCTGCTTGCGGGATGGTTCTGAGTATAGGAAGCCCGGCTTTTGAAACGGATTCAAATTCCTGATTTTAAGTCATACTTTTTAATCTGTGTAATCCTAGACAATTTACTTTAGTATCTTTTTGCCCCAGATCCCCCAAGTTTTAAATGAGAATGAGAACAGAAACCGTTTCCCAGCGCAGTCAGAAAGATGAATGGATCGTTGGCATCCAGTATCCGGCACAGTGCCTGAATGTGGTAGGAGCGGAATAGAGCTGTGACTGTCATGGGTACCCCCATTATTCACCTGCCCCAGATTGCCGCTGGGAAGTGTAGTTTTGTAAGTGGAGAAAAACCCTGCTCCCCAGAAGGAAGTATGGCTCCCAGACCAGCTTTCTCCCCTGCTATGGGCCACCCACAGTCCCCTCTCCTTGATGTCATCGTTAGACTTTTCCCCATCACTCTAGAAGAGAGGTTAGTGCAGGCATCTGCCCAGAATGGTAACATCCAAGGCAACACAGTAAGCAAAGGAAGCTGAAGGAGGCAGTTTAGATGTCTCTTGGGAGAAGCAGCCATAAAAGAGCTCTGGCCTCTTCCTCCCTCTTGATAAATGCCCTTCGCTTCTCCAGCCAGACTGGCTGCCAGGATTCAGTCTTGGTTGAGGTTATAAGTGTTCCCTGAACAGTGGCCTCAGTGCAGTCTTTCTAGGGATTCCTAAACTCTGAGAATTCTGCTCACGGCCCCGAAGTCGCTGCCTCCTCCCAACTCTGCTCCCTGGAGGCAAAGAGGCCTCCACCTCCTCTGCGGGGTAAAAAGTCCTGGACTGCAGAGATGGCATCTCTGCCACTGTAACTCACAGCGTCCTGAATGCTGACGGATGCACCAGGCCACTGGGCACCCAGGGCTGAGCCTTTGCTGCTCACCCTGGTGTTCGTGGGTTCTCAGAACAGGGGAAGAAAGGACTGGTGGGGACCCACCTGCTCCAGGAGGGCTGAGCCCACTAGGTACACAGGTAGCCACAAGCCTGGCGAGGGAGTGAAGTGTGCGTCCCCAGCCATGTGATTGTGTCACTTTTGTCTTATGGAGAACTGGGACTTGGCAAGTGCTGGGAGGGAATAGAAACTCCAGGGTGCAGGAGCAATGTGCTGGGAGGGAGCAGAAACTCCAGGGCGCAGGAGCAATGTACTGGAAGGGGGTAGAAACTCCAGGGCGCAGGAACAATGTACTGGGAAGGAGTAGAAACTCCGGAGCGTATGAGCAGAGTCCAGAGTGCTCTAAGAAGGAGGCCGGGACCAGAATGGCTAGCATAAGTGCCTGAGGGAGTTTGCAGTTGTTGCAACTTTGAGCTAAAATTGGGGTTCTCTGGGAGGCAGTCAGAGAAAACAGGAGATTTGGGGTTACCCTGCACTAGTTGCATGCAGGCCACCCATTGGGCTCCCATGAATTCAAGCCCTCCAACCTTGTCTTAGTTGGAAGCCTGGTTATCAGCTACCAGTCAGGCGACATGGGAAGAGCACATTGAAATTTTGGAGGATACACCTGTAAAGTCTACAAGGCATGCTTCCTCCATCACATCCTAATACTCACCTTGCAGTATGAGGAGCCCTGACTCCCCCCACCCCCACCCCAGGTATCAGGTTTTAGGACAAGTGTACCTAGTGCTAACTCCGGAATAAGAAAAGTCAGCTCCAACCTACCCCCGTCCTTCGGCACTTAGGATACATGTAAGTGGTGTGCTTGCACGAGGCCCCCTGATACCCTCAAGCATGACTTTTGAGCAGACGATCATTGTGTCAAATACAAAGCCTAAATGCCCATGACCTGGATGGTTCTGACTTGAACCTGGTGCCTGGGACTCTGAGTTCTTTGACCCCATAGCCCTGAGGTGAGGATTTTGCCTGTCCGGGTCAGAGGACTTCTCAAAGCTGAAGTTGATCTGATGTGTGGGTCCCCAGAGTAGATGGCATCCTCTGGTCACTGTTTGCAAGGACAATGTCTAGAAAGGACTCTCTGGTCACTTCCTTCAGCCCTTCTTGTAAGACCCTGGCAATTGTTGTTATGAGCCACAGATGACACCTGCAGTGGCCAGAGGAACTGACTCTGCAATGCCACTTGAGACCTGAGTGTGGCCTGTGATGGGGACAGCTAGTGAAAAGGTCCCTGTGCCCTGTGCCTAAGCTCAGAAGGGCAATGAAGGTTTAGCTGGCTGCCCGTGTCCTGACCAGAGACTGAGGATTAATATAACTCAGTTTAAGGGTTTTTTGAGTTCCTACAAGAACAGTCCCTAGGCTGAGTTTAGATAAAACCAAAAGCAGACGGCCTCAAAGAGATCACAATGAACGGGTCAGGCAGAAGACAGAGGGGGTGTAGACAGGAGGCTTTCCCTCTGTGAAATATCCTTCTTTCAGCTCTTCTCCAGGTTAACTCTCCCAGCTCCTCCCTTGGCTTTCAGCTCAACGACATTTCCTTGAAGGAGTTTTCCTTGCCTCAGGTGACTCAGGTAATTCCTGGTTATATACTCAGGGCTACAGGTTCCACTCCTCAGCAGCGCTTGTCCCTGGTAAATTGTACAGTTCTCTGTGTGGCTATTGAATTACTTCATGTCCCCTGGCTAGGCTGATTAGAAGCTCCGGGAGAGTAGGGCAGGTCCATTTCCTTCTGCACACCGTGCTGAATGCCAGGCATAGGAAGAACGCTATGAAGACCCAGTGGAAAGCACATGGGAAGGAAGTGAATACAGGGCTAGGTCACTGTCAGAGTTCTGCAAATGAACAGCTGACAGCTTCTACAAGGACGGGACCTGGCAGAAAGAGGATGGGAAGGAAGGGCTTCCTGAAGGAGCTGGTGGGTTAGGAGAAGCTAGGTGTTGGCAAGTGGAGATGCAGCAGTTATCCCTAGGGGAGTGAATACAGATGCTACTGATGGTGGGGCCAGAGATACAGTCCCACTGCCAACTGCTGCAGCCTGAAGAGTTCCTTTCATCTTTTAGGGACCTCAGCTCAGGTAAAACTGGATGCTCAGTTTCAAAAGAGAAGAGAATTTCAGGACCAGGCAGTATGCAGCACAGTTGGAGTTCATTAAAATGAGAAAGGTAGATGTGGTGGTTGAGCCTCTTAATCTTGGCTCTTGGGATGCAGAGGCAGGAGGATCTCTGTGAGTTGAAGCTCAGCCTAGTGGGTATTCAGACTAGCCTTGGGTACACAGTGAGACTCTGTCTCAAAGAAAACAAGCAAACAAACAAAGAAAGAAAATAGAAAGGCACTTAGAAAGAGAGAGAAAAGTCTACATCATGGTTGTAAACTTCTCAAAGAAAAGTTGTAGTTTATTAGAAGATATTTTAATAGAATATGTTTTAGTCTTTGACAATTTCAATATAAACAACATATCTTTGTGCATCCCTGACTCCCCTTTTCCACTCCCCCAGGAATACCCAACATATCCACCTTCCCTCTTTATGTCTTTTCCTTTCTTTTTAATAGCCCCCTGAGTCCCATTATCACTGCTAGTTGGAATGGCGACTGATCTTATTGGCCTGATATTGTTCAGGTTCTGTGCAGCTTACCATATCTGCAGTGAATTCATGGGTATAATGGCCACATTGTGTCCTAAAGACAGCATTTCATAGCCCTCCTCCCCATCCTCTGGCTCTTACCTTCTTTCTGCCCGTCTCCAGTGTTCCCTGAGTCTCACACTGGTGGGAAGGAGTTTGATAGAGATGTCCCATTTAGAGATGAGCCTTCTCAGCAGTTAACTTTGACCAGTTAACTGCTGACCTGTACAGAGAGAAGGTTGAGGGCAGCACTATGTGTATAAACATAAACATTTAGAAAGTGGTTGACAGTGTGTCCATTTAGCAAAACAACAATAATGGGCTCCTCCCTAGGGCCTGTCATTTTTTGAGTCACAGGCTTTTGACCAGGTTAATGGTACCAGGCTTGGAGTCCTTTCTAGAAAGCAGACCTTAAATCCAATTCAGAGGCAGTGGTTACCTCCACAGCATTCATGCCACTATTGCCCCGGTTGGAAGGTCTTGTCTCACAGGTCAGTGTTGTATGGAACAAGCAGTGTCGGCTGCAGGATACCCATGTCTTTTCTCCCACAGCAGCTTTCTCGCTCATCACTAGGAAAGCTAGACAACAGGGAAGAAGCTTTCAGGTCCGTTCCAGCTTAACTTCTCTATGTTAAAATATTTCTAACATAGATTTAAGCACGGATAGTTACAGAGAGAGGTGTCCTGGAAAAGAATAAGACATACCCAAGTGCACTCACTGTGGGCTCCATGACAGAGACACAACTAAGTGTGTTAGCACTAGCCATGTACACCATTTTTCTGGCTCTCAAGTTACATCTCAAAATGTTGTTCTTTTCCTTCTCTTGTTGTTGGTAAGCACAATGACAGGGTAGCTCTAACACTTGCACGGGACTGTAATCTGATCATGTAAACCCAGGAGCCACTTGGGTTATGTGGAAGACTCGGTCACATCTTTTTCTATAAATAGGGTTTCTCATGAGATTCCTGGGAAAATTGCTGGCCTACAGCTGGCTTCTGAAGGGAGAAAGGCCTTGTGATGAGAATTCCTGGAAAGAAGTTGTCTACATTGGCTGATTAACTAATTAGGACTTCAAATCGCTGGAGAGGTTGGAACTGTGCAGTTTCAAGCCGAATTACCATTTATGTGATCATCGGCCTAATAAACAGCCATTCCTCGCCCTGGCTGTGCCAGACCTAATGTCCTGCTATTAGCCAGGCCTGATAGCCTAAGAACAGACGAAAACCTTTACAATATAGTAATGTGGCAGAACTCTATTGTCTGTCAAGCAAGGGCTAAGACTGCTAGAACATCTAATACCCACAGCTGAGATTTCTCCACCATGCTCTGCCTACTTAATGTTTCCACAGATGCATTTTAAAACCATTTTGATTTATAAGTTTCTCTGTGCTATTACCATAAAAACTCATGAAACTGTTTCCACGTTGGAGCATGGAACCTGTGGTCACCCAGCTCTGTGTTCCTGGGCCATGGAGCATGGAACCTGTGGTCACCCAGCTCCGTGTTCACCTGTGATCACCCAGCTCCGTGTTCCTGGCCATGATCACTCATACTTTTACTCCAGAATGAATTCTCTCATTACCTTTGAGCTGAGAACTGTTGTTTTTGCCTGGACAGTCTAAACAAGTGTTAACTGTGTTGAAATTCTTGATTCTCACCTGGCGAGAGATGTCAATCAGACTGTGAGGTAATGACTACTTCCCCTTCCCAGGTCCCCATAATTTTCCCTTTCTATCCCATCTCAGTGGAAGCTGCAATTCTCTGCAGCACAGGTTAGGAGCAGATTGGGAAAGGAGATAATGGCAGCAAGATGACAGCCGGGACTGTGACCTTGGGATGCTCCTGCGAAAGAGGCTGGTCCCAGAAGGGTTACAGCAATTGGGACGAAATCCAGAGCAGGACAAGGACATTCAGTTAAAGACCCAACACAGGCCCACCCCTCAGCTACATGGGAGGAGGGCTGGCACCAGAGTCCCCCCCAAGCAGCTGTGTGGCCTCCATGGCGTGCAGACTGGGCAATAGGACAATGCCCCTCTGAAGTGCCTGAAGTGTGATTCTCACCCTGTCTGCTGCAGTGATCTCTGTCTCTCTTCCTTCATCTAGTCTCTGGGAAGGTGGAGCCATCCAGGTGCCCCGTATGGCAGGTGCATGTGATACAAGGTGTCCTGGACATTCTCTACTTGGTCCTCAGGCCCACCCTCCACCCTTCCCCACCCTTCCCTGTGCCTTGGGAGGAGATTCTTTGGGCTGTCAGCCTAACTGACTCATCTTTGGCTTTCACTGGATTTAGCTGTACTGCACAATAAAAACCTTATCAGTTCTTTGTCCCCGTGTTGCTGGCACCTTGGAATTTCCTGTGTGATAAGGAATGCTTTGTTATGCATAGTGACTTTTTTTTTTTAAGTCACCAGAGTTCATGCTAATGAGATGACTCAATATAGGGCCGGTTAGCTTCCCAGAAGGACTGGTCACCAGAACAGACTGAATGAATCCTTAAAGGGCCAGAGACTTAAGCTCCACCCTAACCTCCACAGAGGGACAGGGCTAGAGAGAGTATTATAGAGGAGGTCTGGGGAGATGGTGTGCCCATAGAAGGTGTGAAAGCCATGGAAGTTCTGTACGTACCACATCCACACACACATACACACACACACACACACCCCACCTGCCAGGCAAGCCTGTTCTAGGTTCTTTCACTGGATAGTTTCCTCCTAAGGACTACACTTCCCAGCTTCCCTTGCAGCCAGGCCAAGATGCTCTGGAAAGACGGGAATATGGTATGGAAGTCATTTCCTCCTCTATAAGGAGTTCCACCTTCTTCCGTAGGCATTTTGCATCCACACATGAGGTGTGACCAGATGCTCCTTACCTTGTACATGGTCCCACCTATCTGAGGTCAGATGCTTCCTTCTTCCTGCCCTTTCTGTCCCTCTGTAAGCACACATGTCCCTTGTAATCTGCTGACCATGGGTGTCTCCTGAGTGCCCATAACTCCTTCTAGTGAATTACTGAACCTATGAAGAGATTATGTGAACTCCAGGTATCTAGGAAGCCTGCCTGGACCTTGTGCCTGCCGTCTGAAGTGAGGGTACTCTTGGGACTCTGGACTAACTCTGGAAGTTAGTAGTGCGGCAGGATAGAAAGGGAAATCATGGGGACATGGGATGGGGGAGCCCCTCACCACAGGCTAGCTAATGTTTGTTGCCAGCTGAGACTCAAGAATTCTCAATTAACATATACTGTGAAGGTTCCTGGACATAGGACCAATATTTCATTTATATAGAAATATTTTCAAATAAGAGTGCTAAAATAACAAAGAACCAAGATTAAGGTCTTAGTATATAACTTCAAGTATGGTCTCACTCCTCTCCTAGACTTTTCTGGGAATCTCACAAATAAGACTGAGGCAGGAAAATTGGGGAGGGGGGCACAGAAGAAATGAGTCCCTGACCCAAGTATGCCAGGAGAAAAGCAAGAATTCTAGCATCAACTGTTTAATGCCTTGTTCCCTTTTCCGGGTTGTAAACCTGCAAATTCTAGGCATCTCACCAGAAACCCCCGTTACAGGAAGAAGATGGGTACTAACCCGATTGTGCAATCAAAATTCACCTTTTTGAATTGTGGTTCCTTTCAAGGCATCTCTGGAGCCCCCACACTATCAAAAGATAGAAAAAGAGTTTCTTAGAAATCTTTTGAGATATAACTTGAGAGCCAGCAAAACGGTATACATGGCTGATGCAGAGACAGTTAATTACGCTTCTCCTTTCTCCAGGGCTGCAGGTGGTATTATCTTACTTTCTCCCACTATCTTTTAGGGAGCACAGACACACGCTTAGAAGTGTATGTGTTTGTTTTTTTTTCTGAGCACCTTTCTCTTAACCTTCATGTTTAATCCTGTATTAAGATTTTTTTTGACATTTAAACAATTTGTGTGTGTGCTCGCACACACGTGTACATACTTTGTGAGTGTATGTGTGTGTGCATGTGTGTACTGTGTACATGCACGTGTGTGTGTATGTATGTGTGTGTGCCATGCATGTGGAGGTGAGAGGACAGGAGAGCTTGGTTGTGGGTGGGGGCAGCCCTCACACTGATGAATCAGCTGCCATCATGTGACTACACACGTGCCGAGTCCCACCCAGGGCAATCATCCTGGCAAGCAGGCTGTTTGCCACCTGGTGACTCTGGGAACAACTTATTGACCAGCCCTTTTTCTGAGAAACAAAGAAGCTATGGTGGGGGAGGGAACCAGCTATTCAAGGTGACTTCTGTTGGTGAAATGGGGTCCCCTTATTTGACTCCTGTCTCCCTCCCATTTTATCAGAAAAGGCACTTAGCAAACTCTCGTTAAATTGTGTTTACACTATCTAAGGTCTCAGGTCAATTAATTTTAATCTTTTGTGCTCATTTCTCTCTGAAGACTACCTGCCTCATATTATTTTTCTCATTTTAGTGTGTTATTTTGAGAGTAACCAGAGAACAAATTTCCAGCCCCGGGAGGAAGTCTTATCTATTATTATGGGATTTTTTTTTTTTTTTGCATTTAAAGAGTTCTTTTTGCTGCCTTCTGTCCTTTCCCCTATACTCTACCTTGAATTTCACTCCAGTCAAGCGAGATGGCATCGTTCCCCATTTGCAGGAGAGATAAGAATGGGTTGGGTTCCATGATTCACCAGTGGGTAGTCCAGGGTTGTCAGATGTGGGGTAGCACAGGATGGGGCGGTAAAGGAAGGAAGGCGGAAATGAAGAGTCAGGTACAACAGAGTACGGTAGCCTTCTCAGAGTGGCCCCCACTCTCCACACATCGTCCCCCAGGCCAGAGTCACTGCTCCTGAAGGGCCCCCCAGAGGGACCTGGGCCGTGTGGAGGGAGGAGGCTCTGAGGCCCAAGGACTGGCAGCTTTGGGAACTCAAAATGAAACTAGGAGATAAGTGGGGGAGAAATGCCAATCTGAAAATATAGAGGACCTACTCTGGTGTGTACCCGAGGTCTCTCCTATATGCCCCTCTTTCTCCTTCGCTCCCTGTTTCCCTCCCTCCCTCTAACCTTCCCTGCCTCCCTCCCCCTTTATGGAATTTCTCTTATTGATTTTCTCATGTCTTCTGGTTTTCTAGACTTGCTGTCATCCATCACATATTATATTATTTCTAACCCATCTGAAGCCTTTCTTTATCCCCCTTTCTCTCTTAATATCCATCTCTGTGTGTCTGCAATGTAGAAAACCAAATGGATGACAGATGACTCTGCCTTGGAGCTGAGGCCTTCTGTCGAGTTCATTTTTAGCCTCAGAGGCCACTTACAATAGCATTTGTACCATATGTATTTGTTTGGTCTTCCTGCCTGTTCCAAGTGTTTAATTTTTCATGATGAGTTTGTTTTGTCTCCCCTCCTTTCCCACGAGCATCGCAGGGAGTCCATTCTCCTCAGCAGCATCTCTCCCCAGGCCTTCCTGCGAGGCCCCACCACCAGGGGTGCTCAGGAAACAGGTTGAAGGGTTGATCTCGCCTCTCAGCCACCACACAGGCTTCTAACTTTCTCTGCCTAGTAGAAATCATTGAACTCAGGATAGCAACACAGAAGAGGACATGGTGGCTAGAGCAGGCATTGCTCCTTAATGGCCAACTCCAATGGAAATACTCTAAATGAAAAGAAGTCACTCAGTGCTTCTCCCTCAATGCTACCGGGATCTTCCCTCCCCCATGGAAATGCTGGCCTGTGGTCTAAGAAAGTTTTCTCGAGGCTGGAGAGGTGGCTCGGTGGTTAAGAGCACTGACTGTTCTTCCAGAGGTGCTGAGTTCAATTCTCAGCGACCACATGGTGGCTCATAACCACTTATAATGAGATCTGGTGCTGTCTTCTGGCCTGCAGGGATGCAGGCAGCACACTGCATACATAATACATAAATAAATCTTTAAAAAAAGAAGGTCTTTCTCACTATTCTTCAAATATTCACACATTTGCCAAATACAGAGTAACAGTGAAGTTACTTGGCAAGGAGCTGGTACCACACAGAAGATGACCATATAGACCCCATTCTTCAGGAGGTGCCACAAGTGTACTTAAATAAATATTCAATTAAAATACATTTGGATGAGCACATAATATGTTGTAAGCAATGTTGTAGGTGCTAGAACCACAACAACACTGGGGGAAAACAGTCTAAAATTGGAACAGAACTCTGATTGAAATATTTATGATATTTATCCATGGGGCAGGGTAGGCTCTTTGAGAAAGCAATTGGTGTCTAGTGAGTGACCTTGGGAGGAACAGCTGTGGGAAGAAGGGGCAAGTCAGAATGGGCACAGAGAAAAGCGCAGAGAAACCCAGTAGTGACGTTGACTAAAATTCCCACAGGAGCCATAGCTGTCCTGACTGGGTCAGAATAGCTGGGCTTTGCTAAGTCACCCAGTGTGGACCACAGCAGAAAGGATTCCATCTTGGAGGAAGTGACTCTGCTTCTGAGGGGCTGAAAGGCAAAGACTACCAGCAGGAGGCTCTCCCTGTAGCAGAAGCAATGACATCTTCATTACAGGAAGAACTGAGCAACTTTACCCCTGTGTCTATAACATCAGCAGCAGGAGAAAGCAAGGCTAGATGGGAGATGCTCCTGCACACAGGTATATGTGTCCCCATTTCTTCCTGGGCTGAGTGGACTAAGTTTTAAAAGCACTCCCTATAGCCATAAGAAAGGCTCAGTCGGGCGGTAGTGGTGCACACCTTTAATCCCAGCACTTGGGAGGCAGAGGCAGGAGAATCTCTGTGAGTTCAAGGCCAGCTGGTCTACATAACAAGTTCTAGGACAGGCTCCAAAGCTACAGAGAAACCCTGTCTTGAAACCCAAAAGAAAAAGAAAAAAAGAGAAAAGAAAGGCTCTTACCAACAGACAAGCCCTAGCAAGCAGAAAGCATGCCTTAAAATCTTATGAGCTTCCTTCTGATCTTTCTTCCTTTATCTGCCAACTAGATGCCCAAACCATAAGGAGTACAGTGCTTTATTCAATTCTGGATGCACCCACTGGAAGGAGCCTGGGCCCCTGAGTGACAGTGTGGAACATGGCTCTTGCCTCTTCTTCCATCTTCACCCCTGAGCCAATCAGCAGCACACTATAACATGAGGAAGACGAACATTTAATTTTGTATTCATTGAGTTTTGACAGCTGTTTGTTTCAGCATTTCGCTTCCTTGAGTAATACAAGAATTTTTTTTTCTTGGAGTGAAAAATTTCCTTTAAAACAGTGGTTTTCAACCTTCCTAATACTGCAACCCTTTAATATACAGTTCCTCATGTTGTGGTGATACCCCCCAAATTATTTCATTCCTACTTCATAACTGTAATGTTTCCACTGTTATGAACTGTAACATAAATATCTGATATGCAGGCTATCTGATACGCAGCTCCTATGAAAAGGTCTTTCCACCCCCAGAAGGCTCACGACCCACAGGTTGAGAACCTCTGCTGTAAAGCGATGACCATATGAAGCTGGTTAGAGAGCAGTGGCCACAAAGAGCATAACCAGGGGTCTGTGCTATGCCTGGGTCCTAGAGCCCAGCGCTGCCTGTGATAACCTGGAAGTCATCCATGCCTAGGGGAAGAGGATGCAGGCAGGAAACAAGAGTGCTAGCTAGCTCTGGTGCTGCCTGTGCGCTGCATGCAGCAAGATGCTAACAGAAGAACTTGAATGCTACGAAGAACGAATTGGTCAGTCTGTGAGAAGGAAACAGAATAGAATCAGGGAACAAAGGACCTCTCTTAGGACCTATTTCCCCCTTTGGCCTCAGTTTTTACTCCTCCATATAAAGGAAGCCCTGTGTTAGTGAGGTTCTATCAACTATTGTAATAATCTCCAAATTGCAGAGGCTCATAACAATGAAGGTTTCTTTCCAAGACACTTTTTTTTGAGAGAGAGAGAGAGAGAGAGAGAGAGAGAGAGAGAGAGAGAGGGAGGGAGAGAAATTATGTGCAACAAAACCCAATGAATCTTTCTTCTTAGATAAGGATAGTGAGTTAGTCATGAGGCAAAACAATCATTTCAGGGACTACACCTGCCTACAATGCCAGGGAGCCTCAAGGTAGTCACTGCTAAGTTGAGAAAGAATGGCATCAGCAAGCTGACTCAGCTTAGACAGGGTTGAGAATTTTAACTCAGAAGAACATTCTATGTGTAGTTACTACATGGAAATGGCTACAGTAAAATCTACTGGAAGCCCAAGTTTTTGAAGGAATCACATTGCCAAAGAAGCCAGGAGCCCGTGTTTAAAGCTGTGGATCATCCAACATATCCAATGATCCTAAATGTTCAGATGGATGCAGGGGCTTAGCCTCACTGAGGAGGGGAGGAGCAAGAGGAAGGAAACTAGTGGGCAGACTTTTGGGGACTGTGGACCCCCAGATCCTGAATTTCCTGTGACTCCCTGCCTGCCGGAGTAAACAGCTTGTTTTCCTGTGCTTGCAGCTGTTCTGAGCATGAGACCCTGATGGCAGGGATGTGGTTTCTGGTGGCTTGCGGCTGAAGGATCCCGAGAGCTAGGACGTGGCCATTGGTCAGGGAAGGCACTATATAAGCTGCCCTGGAACACAATAAAGTGGCAAACTTGATTCGAGGAGGCATTCTTGTTTCAAGGATGACCCGTGTCTGTCTGTCTGTCTGTCTGTCTGTCTGTCTGTCTGTCTCTCTCTCTCTCTCTCTCTCTCTCTCTCTCTCTCTCTCTGTGTGTGTGTGTGTGTGTGTGTGTGTGTGTTTCAATCCCCAGCCCCTTGCCCTACTCCTGAGCCATACTGTAGTGCAGGCACAGCGTTACAGTGGACTATAGCACCACAGCTAACCTCACCTATTCTGAGTTCCCACTGCAAATACTGTATGAGTTAGTGTAGGCTGCTGAAACAATACATTACAGCCTGAGGGCGCTAAACCATAGGCATTTGTTTTCTTGGTCTGGAAGGTCAAAAGTCTAAGGTGAAAAGAGTCAGGAAGTTTGGTTTGTTTTAAGGTATTGGTTTGTAGATTACCACTGTGGAAATCAGGTGTGCCTTGATCTTGGCGACTCCATAGTGTGTAGAACAGTGGCCTTCAGCCTATGCCTTGCCATGGGGTGACTCCATTTTACAAGGGGCAGTTGGCTCCCTTTTGAGTATAAATCCAGAGGCCGGGTGATTGTGTGTCATTGTGCATGTAGTTGCCACCACCTGTCCAGCACCACCTACGAGTCACAAACACCCAGGATGCTGACAAATGGCTTATTCTTGAAAGTAAGAAGATATCGCAGAGAAACTTCTCAAGGCATACTGGGCTCATGTCAGCACGAGGGCAATTAAAACCAAAGTGCATGGGTTTAATTAAAACCACAGCATCAAAATCATGCCCAATAACCTCCCAAATACACCAGACTGATGGAAGGTAGGACATCCTCACCCGGACCCCATGAAGAGGGGGTTCTTAACACCATGCAGGTGACAACACTGGTCCCACCGCCCTGTCATCTACCTACTTCAGTATACATCAAGGCATTGACAGTCGGAGAACTGTCACGTGTCCCTCAGGTATCGGCTCAGTTGCATCTCACTGCTTGGCAGAGCCTATCTGAACTGCCGTTTCTTCATCCATCCATCCGTTCTTGGGTTTGGTCTTGTCCTTCCCTCCCATGGTCCTCCAGTCCTGTACCTTGATGTTATGACCTCCATAGTCTTGTACTTCTGAGGTTTGACTTAATCCTGTAGTTGGCCTCAATCCCGCAATCCTCTTGCTTAATTAATACTGCAATCCTCAGTATCTTTCTTGTCTAATCCCCTGCAGTGGCTGCCTCTATACCAACTCTCCACCTGTCTCCATATTCTTGAACTCTCTGCATCATGATGCCTTCTCCAACCCTCTTGTAACTATTTTGTAATGGCTACAAAAAGAATTCTGATGACCGTGAGATGCATAATGTGTGATATAAGAATTAATTTTACTATTTAAGATTAGGATGAAAGAGACTATGATTGCCCATGTTCTTGAGGGGAACCAGAACTACTTGGCAAATCGCAGCCAATGATACCAGCATGGCTCATGAATTTACTGTTACTCGATTAATTGTGACAGTGTGGAATGACACAAAACACATTCATCTCTGTTTCTGATATAAGGTGTTCATGACAGCTGTCTTCATATTACACTCAAATGGCCGTTCCTCTCTGTGTATAAGTCCCTAGCATCTCTTGGCTGTTCAGATCTATTCTTGTTAGGGTACCAGTCATACTGGATTAGGGCCTGCCCCAACAATCCCATTCAAATTTAATCAGCTGTTCTGATGCCTTGTGTCCACATACGGCCACATTCTGGGGTTCTGGAGTTGATGGTGTCAGCGTGTGGGTTGTGATAGGCAGTGGAGGGTAACATACGATTTATCATATAATAGGAATACCTCAGCCCCCTCACACCTAGGCGGCCAGGAAACTAGTTCAATGGATCGTGAACAGTTGTAGCATTTTCAAGCTGGTCCCTACAATGCCATGATCCCTTTCATGGTCTTCATGAGACCCTAGGAAAAGGAGAAGCCACATGATAGCAGGAGCCCATGGATGTGCCTGGAAGAGTCCTCCACGTCCTACCTGCCCCGTTGTGACTAAGAAACTGTCACTGTGTTAAGCACCTAAAACCCGGGGTCTTGGTTACAGCAGTTAGCAGATTCCCCAAGAGATCATTCATCTTGAGGAGCCTGTGTGAGGCAAAACAAGGAAGGATCGTGTTGACAACTGGTGCGTGCTTAATAAGTTATGGCTGGCGTCATATGGCTGAGATAAGCTTTCCAAACAGAGAGTGAGGAAACTGGCCCTCACGGTGTCTAGCTGCATACTCCAGGCCGCAGTGAGAGAGCACAGTGAGCAGGCTCCCGTCTTGCTGGCTGGGGAAGGACAGGTCAGATTCCACACATTGGTCCTCAGTGCCAGCCCATCACAGCTGCTTGCCAAGGGGAAAACGACAGGACTTCTAGAACTGTAGAATACATATGCAGGGATCCATTCCGAGGACCCGGGAGGATTTGTCGAATGTCATTGGTTTCACTTCAGTGGTTGGTTCTGGGCAGAGTCATCCTCTGGATTGAGGCCACCCCCTCGATTTTGGCAGCAGAGGTCAGGGGTAAACATCTCTCAGGTAAGTCTAGTCATATTTGTTCCTACAAATGGAAGTTATTTTAGGATGCAGAAGACAGTAAATACACATACCCAGGGTTCCCCACCACCCACTGAAAGGAAAACAAAAAGTAAAACTCTTCACTTTTATGAAGGACATAGTGAGGAGCCATACAGAAGAAAATAAGCTTTTATGCTGACCCAGGGTCTCACACAGGCTAGTCACGTGTGCTGCAGAGTCAGGAGGCCTGGCATAAACTGTCTGACCATTAGGCAGCAACCTGCAGATTGGTCAATTATTTTAGCTTTCTTTTTCCTTTTTTTAAAAAATGTGTTAGTGTGTGTGTGTGTGTGTGTGTGTGTGTGTGTGTGTGCACGTGAGTGTGCACGTGAGTGTGTGCACGCATGTGCATGTGCACATGTACCACAGTACATATGTAGAGGTCAGAGGACAACTTGTGGGAGTCAGTTCTCTCCTTTCATCATATGGGTTCCAGGGACAGAACTCAGCTGTCAGGTTCGGTGACAAGTGCCTTGACCTGCTGAGCCATCGCGCTGACTCTATTTCCGCTTTCTGAGCACTACTTTCTTGATCTGTAAGTAGGTGTGGTCACGGTAGTCACGTCACCTCCCTGAAAGGGTTGTACAAGATTACACAAAATAACGGACAGGAACCGTTCAGCAGAGAGCTAGCACCTAGCCACCGTTGAGTTCACATTAGCCATTAACACCCCTGTCTGCTAGCTTTGCCTAGCAACCGTTGAGTTCACATTAGCCATTAACACCCCTGTCTGCTAGCTTTGCCTCTGGCTTCCACCCTCCCTGGCACCTCAGTTGCTGGTGAACTGGTTTACAGTACCCGGCGACCTGCAGCCCACATGCCATCAACAACTGTCCTGCTGATCCCAGCCTGACAGCCTTCATGTTTTCTGTCTGGATCCAGCCAGTTTCCACCCTGCAGATTTCCTCTTCTCCCTGGACTTTCATTTCCAATGCACTGTTGTTTTGTTTGTTTTATAAAAACGTTTAGTATGTGTGCAATCAATTTTACACATCTAGCATAATCAGTATCGCAAACCATCTCTTAACCTCCCTACGAACTGTTCACTGCTTTTGTATTAGCTCCATGTATAATTCATCAATGCACTTTTGTACTGCTAGTTTTCAATAGTCTCTGTATTAGTCCTTGGGGGCATAGAGAAGAAACTATATGTTTTACATAATATGCAACTATATGCAAATAGATGCATTACAGTAGAGGGGAAGCTACCTGAGCTGCCCCTGATTCTTCTGTATTATGGCAAGAGCTCAGCCTGGCTCCCATCATTTGTAGATGCTAGAAGTGTCATGGTTCAGCATGGTAGATTTAGGGGTGCTCCATGCAGGCCCGGGACATGTGAGATGACTCCCACTTCCACCCCGCTTCCTGCTGTTATCACTGACACTTTTGGTTTTGACAGTAGCCTATAAACCATGTCCAAGCCGACTTCTGAAAAGAGAGCCTCAGGTCAGGCCCTGTAGCATGGGTCTCCCCCACCTTCTTACAATCACAGCAACTGTGTGAAGAGGTTGACAACACCTGAGCAAGACTTCCTGTGAGCACGTGGAGGGTAGGCAGCACCCAGATGTGGCAGATGTGTGTTAAAGCCACTTCAGAAATTTAGACAGAATCTTGGGGATGAGTAATAATGGTCTCCATTAGGTTCTCTCTTTTTCTTTTTTTCTTCTTTTTTTTTCAATTTTTTTTGTCTCCCCCACCCCATTTTCATCGATGTATTGGGGCCTTAGAAATCTTGGGTCTCTCCTGGATTCAACTTTCGGAACTCATGTAACAGTTCATAAACAATTTGTAACTCCGGTGCCAGGGATCCCCTCTTCTGGCTTCCAAGGGCACTCACTGCATGCACAGGGTGCACAGACATACATGCAGGCAAAACTCCATACACGTAAAATACAAATACAAGCTAGAGAAAGGATCTTGGTTCTCCATCTTTGGCCTAGTTGTCCTGCTCAACTGACAAACACAAAAAGCAAAGGGGAGTCCTGAAGGCTTGAGGCCTAGCTTCAGATAGGGAGATAAGAGGAGGGAGGAAAAAGAGTCCTTTGGAGAGAGAGAAGAATGGGAGGCGCTGTCTTCTCCAGGGCCTACAGGAATCTATTCTCTCCCTCTACCATGTGGGTCCTGGGGATTGACAGGACATGAGGACTGGAGGCAAGTGTCTTTACTCACTGAGACATCTCTAGCCCAGGTCAGTGATCGCTTTCTACCAGTAGAATTCCAATGGTGTTTTATTCATTTCAGTGTGTTTAAACTCAGTGAATGGGGCAGTAATGGAGGAATGAGGGTCTCTGGGCAGAGCCCCGTTAGTTCGGATTTTCGTGTTTCACTTTTGTGATCTGTGCATCTGTTGCCATGGATATCTCTGCAGTTTTATTTGAGGATATTTTTATGGCGCAGCCTGTTTTTTGAAGACCCAATCCCAGTGTACTCCACCAAGGGAAAATAAACTGTTTTTGGAAATGGCTTTTTACCTCCCCTCCTGTGGTCAGGGAGCTGCATGGCTGATGCCATGTCCAAGTTACTTTCTAATCGGTGTATCACCACCCTTGGTTCTTCTTAGGTATCTCTCCTCTCCCTGTGTGGCTTCCCAAAGCCTTTCCTAGGAAGAGAGTCTACTTTTCTCATCCCAACTCTCCATCACTGGCTCGCCTGGGAGCTGCTTCTACCCCACTACCTTATTTGGAAGCAGAACACAGATGACCTTAAGCAACTGCACTCCACTAAAGTCCAACGCCAGCATGGATGACAACCTCCTCTGAGCCACATAGATGAGGACTTCTCACCATACACTCTTGAGTTTAGCTCAAAGAAGCATATGGACCAGGGAGCCTCAACAAGCTGAAGAAAGCTTAGCTGATAATTGACATCATCCTGCAATAGATGGCGCAGGGCACAGGAGGTTATTACAAACCTGGGATCTCATAGGCTTTGTTTAGTACTCATGATTGAGTCCCTCTGCTTCCCAGGCTTTGCCCTGGGTGCTACACCATATCGTGGCCTCGAATTCTCCAGAAACCCATTTCTGATGTGCAATCGAGGTCTGGAGAAGTCAGTTACTTGACAAAGTTAAAATGTGGCAGAACTTGGATTTGGTCTTGGTCATTATAATTCAAAGGCCTTGACATTTTTCTTTTAGTTACAATTCACTTGCAAGGGCTCAGCATCGGTGCTTCACACAAGTAATCAAGATGAATCCAGAGATATGATAAGACTAAAGCACAACCTTAGACAATGGTCCTCTTGTTAACTGGGGGGAGGGATGACTATAGATGACCCAGGGCCAATCTCCAGGCTCGTCCCAAGCTCTGTCATCAGGAGTGAGCAAGGTTAAGTTTTCAGAGGGACCAACAGAATGACCAGGAAGGAAGAGGCAAGAAAGAAGGGACAGCTGCTAGGTTAGACAAACACAAACCCCACACCTCTAGTGGTGGGCTATCCCATCCTCAGCCAAAGTACTTGATACTAAGCTTAGATTCTACCTCAATAAGCCACAGAATTCACCCCACAGGGCAAATAGGGGGTATTAAATACAATGGAAAAGTGACAGCCATCATCAGTGTGTGTGTGTGTGTGTGTGTGTGTGTGTGTGTGTGTGTGTGTGTGTGTGTGTGTGGAGAGAGAGAGAGAGAGAGAGAGAGAGAGAGAGGCAGCTTGTTGGTTCCCGGTTGCTTAGCCCTGAAACAATCACACAGAAACTATATTATTTAAGCCACTGCTTGGCCCATTAGCTCTAGCGTCTCATTGGCTAACTCTTACATATTAATTTAACCCCTTTCTATTAATCTGTATATATCCATGTGACTGTGGCTTACTGGCTAAAGTTCTGGCATCTGTCTCCCGTGGGGCTACCTGGCTTCTCCTCACTTCACCTCCTTTCTCCCAGCATTCAGTTTAGTTTTCCTCACCTAGCTCTGTTCCCCTATAGCTCTGCTATAGGCCCAAAGCAGTTCCTTTATTAACCAATGGTATTCATAGCATACAGAGGGGAATCCCACATTGTGTGTGTGTGTGTGTGTATGTGTGTTGTTTTGGTTTTTAGATATTATAGAAATAGCTATTAACCATTAGGAAGACAAAAAATAATGAAGAGTTAGCTCAGGAGGAAAGAAAACAAGCCAGTCTCAATGCCTAATATCTAACAGCCCCTGAGCTTCTTATCCCTTGTCTTACAGGGCAATGGGGAAATACATTCATGCATTTGTTCATTCTTAATCCCAACTTGTTGAACTGTATGTTAGCTATTGGGTTAGTTCTTGGGATGGGAGAACCGAGTGATAAGCCAAGATCTCTACCTCCAGGGACCTCCCAGGCTTACAGAGACTGTAAAGCATAAATACCCCTCACTACTACCTATGCAAGGACACTAGGTACAACCCAGAGAAGGGGCAAGTCATGGGACATGGAAGTCAGATCACTGCCTATTGCCATTGATGAGAGGAGTCATGGGGTGGTCAGCCCTAGAAGACAAGTCCCCAGTTTCACTTACTTAGTCACACATAGTAAACATGTGGCTGTTGGTAAACCAATAGAATTAAACAAAATTATGAGGCTCAGTTGTGCTTGTTAGGTTTTTTTTTGTTTTGTTTATTTTTTGTCAATTTGGCATGAGCTAGGATCAACTGGGAAGAAGGAATTTCAATAGAGAAAATGACTTCATCAGATTGGCCTGTAGGTGAGTCTGTTTTGTTATATGTAATTTTTCTGTGTTAAAGTTAAAACCTTCTTTTATTGAAACAGAAAAGGAAGGTGATGTGGAATTCCCCTCTGTATGCTCTGAAAACCATTGGTTAATAAAGAAACTGCCTTGGCCTGTGATAGGGCAAAACAGTAGAGCTAGGTGGGGAAAACTAAACTGAATGCTGGGAGAAAGAAGGTGGAGTCAGGAGAAGCTATGGAGCCGCCACCAGAAACAGATATGCTGAAACTTTGCCGATAAGCCACAGCCACATGGTGATACACAGATTAATGGAGATGGGTTAGTTTAGGATATAAAAGTTAGCCAGAAATATGCTTAAGTTATTGGCCAAACAGTATTGCAAATAATATAGTTTCTCTGTGGTTATTTTGGGAGTCTGGGCAGCCGGGAACACACAAGCAGACTCCTATAACAGGATATATTGCTCAGGGTCACCAAACCACCTCTGGCTCACAGGAAGGGATAGCAGGTTAAAGACACTCAGCCACTACCAGAGACATCTGACCAATGATGTCACTTTAAAGAACCAATCTTAACTTGTGAGTTGACAAGCTACAGCAGTATATTTGTATGAGTTGGGTCCCTTAAGTCTCTGTGGGCCTGCCCTTGAGGACAGTGACTAAGCTCAGAGTTCCTGACAAAGGAGCGAGCTCCCCCTTGGGTCCTGGCACCACAGGCTTTGCTGTTTGCAACACAGGGTTCTGTTAGAACATAGAGCTCTGTTGACCACCTTTGCCAGGGTTCATGTGTTGAAAAGCCGCTCCTGTTGTTACAGTGTTAAAGTGTTGCGAGTAAAGACCTTTAAAGGTAACAAGGCACTCCCCCTTGGGGGGAATAGTGTCATTGTCACAGGAGTGGGCTTACTGTTGCTAGAACAGTTATTTGGTTTTTGTTTTGGCAGGGGCTCACTCTAAGAACAAAACTAGCCTTGAACTCTTGCCTAAGTCTCCCAAGTGCAGGAATAGTAGAGGTCTGAGCCCCCACACTGACAAGAATAGGTTTGTTATGAGATGCCAGCCCCTTCTCGCTCTCTGGCTCTCCCGACTCTAATTCTCTTGACCTCTTATCTTCCACCTTCTGCCACAAGATGACACAACAAGAAGGCATCAGAGGCGCCATCCTCGCAGTCTTGTCCTGTCCAGCCCCCAGAAGCATGAAAAGCATTTCTCTGTGAAGTGTAAATTACTCAACTTCAGGTAACATAAAATGGGCTAAGACTCCTGGTCACTCAGCGTTGAATGCTTTAGAAGAAAAACAAAATTCATCTCTTGCAGTGCGGTGTTTGCTGAGGCTAAGGGTGTGGAGTGCAGGTTTCAGGTTATGCGGCAGGTCATGTCCTTGCATAGAGAGTGGCGTAATTATGTGGAAGCTGCCTTTATAAATGGCTCATGGTCATTGCCCTGGGAGGGCAGTGTCTGCCTGAATGTCTGGGCTGGAGAATCCATCAGAGATGTGCCATGACGCCTGTGGCTGAGAATGTACATTGCTGGAAGAGATTTAGCATTTGAACTGGCAGACAAAGCAGAGCTCACCCTCACTAGTGTGGGTGGCATCATCCTCTCTGGAGAGGTCCAGACAGAACAAATGGAAGCATGAGAGCAAACTAACTCTCTCCTCATGAGCTGAGACATCCATCCCCTTCTCACCTCCCACACCAGTGCTTCAGGTCTCCGGATTTGCAGCCCAGGATTTACACCAGCAGCTCGGCCTCTCCTGTGGCCCGTTGCTTCACACTGGAAGTCACACCATCAGCTCCGCTGGGATCTAGGTCTTCAGACTCAGCATTCTTGGGACTCCTGCTTGCAGATGGCATTTCATGCGACTTTACGGAAGATGTAATCCATAAGCCCATTACCACATTGAATCCCCATTGTACATCTCCACATGTCCCAGGGATCGGACATGGAGGCACTGGCTAGATGTGGAGACACTGCATCCTTTCAGTTTTTTCCACATCTGGAGCAGCTGTAGCTGTCCTCTGTCTCATCTCCTACCCTCTTTCAAATGTTCCTTTTAGATTTGCTAGAACAGTTCTCCAAATTCTATTTTCATTTGGGGCATAGAAATAGACTAAAAACTGGCCTTGCAAAAGATATCCATATCCTTACTTATGGATCCTGTGAATATCAACTTGTATGGCAAGGGCAGGGGATTCCTACAAGAGTGATTAAGGCAGTGATTCTCAACCTTCCTAATGCTATGACCCTAATACAGTTTCTCATGCTGTGGTGACCCCAACCATAAAATTATTTTTATCGCTACTTTATAACTGAAATTTTGCTACTGTTATGGAATCATAATATAAATATCTGATATGGAACCCCCATGGGGGGGTCTCAGGCTGAGAACCAGTGGATTATGATAAGGATTTCTGAGATGAAAGAGTATCCTAAATGCAATCACAGTTTTCTTTGTAAGAGAGAAGTGAATGGGGATTTCTTCCTGGAACATAGAGAAGAGGATGGTATGACATGGCTTAGGGATAGGAGCAGTGTGGCCGCGATTCAGCAAACACTGACAAAGAATGGGGGAGCATTGCCTAGAGCCACAGCACTTGGAGGTGGAGGCAGGAAGATCAGTGTTCAAGGACAGTCTTGACAACCTAGTGAGTTAGAGGTCACTAAATAAATACCATATAAATGAACAAATAAAGCAAAGCAAAACAAGCAAATGAAAAACTAGCCTGGAAGGGAGTTTAGACAGACGTAGCTCTAGAGAGAGCATGGCCCTGCCAGTGCCTTCACTTTGGCAGAGGATACCAATTTTAATCTTCTGTTTTCTAGAATGCAATAACTTTATATTTTTAAAGCCACCTAAGTTATACTATTTGTTATAATAATTGCAGCAACTTTGTCATTTCTCACCTATCAAAAACCTTTGTGGCATGGGGATGGTACCCTCTTGCTGACAGTTGGATAGCATGTAGAACATGTATTCTACACTATAGTCCATTTATACATGGATTCGAGGGCATTACACTACAGGTGTCTAGCTCCCAGTATAGCTGATGGGGACTTCACAGTAGGCTGAACCTCATTTCCGATGAATCCCTTGCTCTATGGGCATCATGTGTTGATCCTCAGCGTTCTGCCACACCATCAGAATGTGTCCACATGAACTCTGCTTGGCACGCTGTGGACTGTTTCAGTCTGAAGACTCCCCTTTTTCTTGTTTAGGAAACAGCTCTTCTCTTTTTTAAAATAACCTCTTAAAACTAAATCTGAGACCCACCTATTCTCCTGCAACCTCAGTGGAACTCTGAAACACAGCTTGCTCCAATACTGAGGAGACTTAAGAGGTGAGTGAACATCCATGTGGCAGGACACCCCAATATCTAGGACCTCCACAGTGGGACAAAACCCCAGGCCCCTCCCCCAACTCCCTTGGCTTTTCTAGCCAGCCAGCAGAAAGTTTCCTGTGGGTAGGCTTCCCCAAAACCCAAACCTATCCAGCGGCCCCTACAAACTACTAGCCCTACCTTGCCCCCAAACCCACCTATCCTCCTAGGACCTCGGTGGAATGCTGAAACACAGCTTGCTCCAATACTGAGGGGACTTAAGAGGTGAGTGAACAGCCACTTGGCGGGACACCCCACTCTCTAGGACCTCCACAGTGGGACAAAAACCCCAGGCCCCTCCCCCAACTCTCTTGACTTTTCTAGCCAGCCAGCAGGGAGTTTCCTGTCAGTAGGCTCCCCAAGACCCAATCCCATTCACTGGACTCCCAAGCTACAAGCAACATCCCACCTATGAGCTCAGAGCTTGCTACAACACTGAGGGGACCAAGAGAGAGCACCAAGAGAGCAGGCTTATAGACACCTCAGAGGCTTTCTGAGACAGACACTGATAGTGCACCAATATGAACAAAGGGGTCAGGACCATGATAGATACACCCACTGAAACTGTCTACCTGAGCTAATGGGAGCTCACTAACTCCAGCCTGACTGGGAAGGAACAAGCATAGGATGAAACTCGTCCCTCAGAATGTGGTTGACAGTTGCATGGCTGGGGCAGACTGAGGGGCCACTGGCAGTGACACCAAAATTTATCCTTACTGTTTGTACTGGCTTTTGGGGAACCTATTCTCTTTGTATGATACCTTGCTGAGACTAGATATAGTAGGGAGGGCCTTGGACCTTCCACAAAGCAATGTGCCTTACCCTCTCTGGGGAGTGGGTGGGGGTGGGGTGGGAGGGTGTGTGTGGAGGGAATGGGAGGAGGGGAGGAAGTGGGAACTTGGATTGGTATTTTTTATAAATCTAATAAGTTTTTCTAAAAATTAAAAAAAACCTGAGGGCCAGAAAGATGGCATAGCAGGTAGATGAACTAGCCCTGTAATCCTGAAGGCCCAGATTTAATCCTCAGAACTCACATTTCAAAATCCTGTGTGGCCTGGCATGGGGCAGCTGCTTTAAACTCAGCACTCCCTCGGAGTGCTGGTGGCTCTCTCTGAGTCTGAGGTCAGCCAGGGCTACACAACCACACTCACTCACATACACATATCTACGTGCACAGCAAATAAATGTTATTTTAAAAAAACTAAAATTAATCCTATTAAAATTCTATTAAAACCCTTGTTTGATAAACTTTTGATCCATTTTCTAGTTTTCTTGACTTTTCTCTAATATTTTCTCCCTTTGTACATTTGCTCTGTAGTGGGAGATTTCCTTTCCAAACATAAAATTGCTTCTGTGACTTGTCCATTGTTTAACCATGTTTTGAAACTCTCTTTATTGTTCTTATTTTTTTTTTTACATAGTATCCTTCTTTGATGCAGATATGATATTCTCTTTATCTGAGGATAACAATCACAATTTTGAAAAAAGAATATTGATATTAGTTTGGCTTTTTCAATTGTATCTAATTCTTCTGGGATTCGCTGGAACTTTTGATGACTTGGTGTTTATATTAGATAGCTTCAGTTACTATAACAAAATACCTGAGAAAATCTACAAAAATAAAAGGTTTCTTTTAACTCATGTTTCTAGAATGTCCAGGTTCTACTGAAGGATTGGGGCTCCTTGCTTTGAACCTCTACTGAGGCAGCACATCACAGCAGGGGCTCATGGCAGAATGAGCTGCTTATCTCATGACCAGAAAGCAAAGAAGAAACCAGCGTCTGTGCGCCCCTTCACTGGCATCCTCCTGTAACCTAAGGAATTGCCACTGGGCTCCACTTCTTAAAGGTCCCATCCCCCAGTGGTGTCCGTTGGTGGACACTCAGTTCTGTAAGTTTAGTGTAGGCCTGCAGTTGTAGCCAGCTCCTTGGGAGGTTAGTTCACAAGTTCAAGACCAGCCAGGGCCTGAATGGGCCCTTATTAGGGCAGCAATGTATTTAGGAAAGTATGCATATTCTTTAAAAAAATAAATATACCTCCACAATTAAAAAGAAGAGCCAAATGGTACAGAAACTCCCTTTGCCATCTCCATTCCTAGCCACTATCTTCATCACCATACTCAGTGCCCATCCTTATATACTATCATCACCATCCCTACCCCCACCATCTCCATCCCTACCCCCA
>PVIU01017212.1:0-42612 GCA_004026605.1 Ondatra zibethicus
CTTCTCCTTACCCCTCTCCTCTTCCCCGCCCTCCTACCCCACCTCTATCCCCACCCCTGTATTCCCACCTTTTGCCCGGCAATCCTGTTCGCCTCCAATTTCCAAATAACAACAAACTCACTGAAAAAGAGATTGTGGGCACACTCCCATTTATAATAGTGTCTAAGTCAATAAAACACCTTGGTGATTTAGCCCTTGGTTGCCTCTCAAAGACTGAAAGTAATCCCTATTGTTGAAGGCTCTGCACCCTTAGGACACAAGACTCAGATAATTGGAGCTGCATATAACCCGAAAGTCTCCCAAATGTGGCCTAGCCTCCATGGTTCCAGAAAACAATATGGTAGTTACCAAAGAAGGAAAGAAATTAATAGTCGACCCAGCAGTATCACCTATGAACCATGACAATGACCAGCATGGTAAGATATCCCTAAAAGTGCAATAAGTGGTATTCACATATCAGTGGCAACCAAAAACTGTCTAATTGAACTCAATAGGAGATAAACAATATCTGGTACTGGAAATGTAGCCAAGCCGTTGAGGCTAACGAGATCATGGACTTAGAAAAAAAAATCTACTACTATCATTTTCCCTGACTAGCATAATTCCTTAGTACATTCTAAATCTTATATTTATACCAATTAATGAATGTAGCTACCATCCCTCTGGGAGTTGCTCGAGTATACCTAGTTTCAATCCCAAACCCAATTCCTGGAATTCAGTTTACATTAGAAGTCAAGGTTTTGATGAATGTCACACTTGGAAGCCAATTAAGAAAGCTGAAAGGAAGATACAACATCCCATTGTCTAATTGATTTGCTGCACCTTCAAAGTAATACATTTGTCACATTAAATTATTAATGAGAAGTGAATATTTGACTTGCTGCCCTGAAGAGAAAATAGTTCATTTCAGGTAATACTATTCCTTTTCAATAATGAGTCTGACAATAGAGGATTTTAGGGGTAAAGGTATCTAAAAACTGTCCCTTTCTTAATCATAGCTTTCTTCATGCCACTTACTTCTTCAAAACAGTATTTTCCAATCATTTTAGCAGACAGAAATAGCAGCTTTGATTTGGAGCTTAGTTTTGTTTTAATTTAATATACAGTCTGGTAATTTCAAATAATTATGTACTTACAATTATGAAAAGGCATTTCCTAACCTTGCATTTCTATTGGAGTATTTTCTTCAAAACATGACACTTGTTTACAATTTATACTGCTAAATCACCAAAGCTATTAAATTAAAGGGTTGATATAAGGTTTGTAATGTTTTCCAATTTTGTATTAAATTAAATATAAAACTACAAAACTATATTCACCCATGAACCACCAAAATTGTATATATTTAAGATAAACATTGCACAGACTACACTCTTGAAACATTATGCTGAATAATATTTATTAAACAAAGTGAGCTTTTGAAAAATGGAGGAGGAAGAAGGACTGTTAATGTAGATAAGTCAAATTTTTAAAGCATTCTTCTGAGAAAAGATATAGGTCCCACTTAATATATTTATTTTCATTTAGAAATTTACTACTGCCACACCACATGACCCTGTTTCTTCTTCTTTAAGCTAGGCTTATTCTGCTCCTCAGATCCCCCTAAGGTACATAGCATTATTCTATGAACACATTGGGTGCTTAAAAATATTAATTGTATTCAGACTATGGCACTTTTCCAAGAGCATATCAGTTCATGGATTTATGCTTTTTGAGAATCTTGAATACCCATAGGTGAATACCAATTCTCAGTATCTAGAAATAGATAGTGATGATGAAGGTATTCAAGAATTGGGTGGATACATATCTGAATGTCTTGTATAGATGCTGGGAGTCTCATTTCATCTTGTTATAAGTAGCACTGGGAGGCTTATTGCAATGCTCTTTCCATAAGCCTTTCTACTGGGACAACACATCTTATTTGATGGGTTCAGCAAGGACCAATTAGATTTTTTTACATAGGCTACATTTCTTGATCATGTCTGTTGTGTTCATTATGCTCATTCCCTTGACATCAATAAGTCCATTTTAAAGAGCACCCAATGCTTTGTAGGGTATTATGGAAGCTCTCTTGGAGGAATGCAGATTTTTTTCATTGCCTCTGATTATGTACAGCTCTTCCATGTAAAACAGGATATTACATTTTCTGAAATACATTCCACTTAGCCTTCCTCTACATATTTCCCCAAACAAAGATCCATAAGTAGAAGAAATAACACATATCTGGGATGACCAAAATAGGCATAATCCAAATATTTTTAGATTTATAATCCCGGGAAAATGAATGAGGATTTACATATACTAAGTACCATATAAATTGGCACATTAAACACAATCACGTAAATAGACAATGCCATGATGATATTTATTTTTCCTCAATAAATATTAATACAGTTATAGGGTTGTTGACTGACCACAGAGGCAAGCTAGTATTATCTCCTTGATCCCTGCTATCCCCCAAATATGAATACTACTTATCACCTTTGATCTAGTTTGGTATTTGCCTAGGATAATAAATTCAATTTCAAGAGAAAGTTAATATAGTTTGGAAATAGATGTATACATAGGGATCAAATATTACAAATGATTCTAGTAGTAGTATAAAAACTTAATTTTTGGAAAAACATAGACTTTGAAATAACTGCCCAACAAGTTGTTCCATAAACAGAGATCACAAAAATTCAGTAATATCCCCTGGTTCACCCAACCAGACAATATTTTTTATAAACTTCTTCTAATACAAATTAGCAATACAAAGGAAAATGAGCAGAAACAAAGCAAGTAAAATAATAAACACAAAACCAAGTTTTTTTCCCATGAGACAAAACTGGATGTCATGATGTCTATGCTCAAATATGACCTAATTTACTTAGAGGATAATATTGTAAGATATATTCAGATACAACTTTTATTTTAGACATCTTTATATAGAAGAGCCTTTCTATTAATGTAATTAAAATAACATATACTAGCTGTTTTTATAAGCAAACACAAGGACTACAGTGAAGGGCGAGGAGACAAACATGCAGGTATATACACATATTTAGAGTTTTCATTTTTCTTGCAAACATTTTTGCAATCAATATATTTTGATCATGTTTTCCCCTCCACCAATTCCTCCCAGATACTCCTCCCAACCTTCCTACCTATCCATCGTCATTGTTTTTTTTTCACTCTCTCCCAAGAAAGAAAGAAAGAAGGGAAGGAGGGAGGGAGCGAAGGGAAGGAAGGAAGGAAGGAAGGAAGAAAGAAAGAAAGAAAGAAAGAAAGAAAGAAAGAAAGAAAGAAAGAAAGAAAGAAAGAGAAAACAAGAAATGTACCAAAAAATCACAAAAATGAAAGTCAAAACAATCAAAATATCAATAAGAAAAATATTGCAAAAGAAAAATTAAACAAAAAGTGCATAAAAATACCATTGTGTTTGTTTTGTGTTGGCCAACTACTCCTGAGCATGGGTCCTGCCCTGAATTGTTTCTGGCATACCCAGCAAAATGTCACTAAATAAAACTAATTTTCCCTTTGCCAGTGGATATCAATTACAGATAGCTTATTGCTTAGTGATGGGGCTCCATGTCTACCTCCATGTCATACTAATCGATAACAGATGTCATTAGGAGTCATTTTATTGCTATGTTCCTTTAGTGGAAAACTAGTGCCAGGTGTTTCCCTAGGTCAATGACCTATCTAGACTCAGGATCTTGGCCACTTTAGCAGTGTCAGGTATAGATTTCATCTTATGGAGTGGGTCTCAAACCAAACCAAAAAGTGGTTGGTTACTCCCATAATATTTGTGCCACTTCACACCAGTATATCTTGCAGGTGGATCACTGTTGTAGGTTACTGATGTAGTTTGTAGCTGGATGATATTGATGATTACTTTTCTCCTCCTAGTAGTAGCACTAGAAAATGTGCACAAAGTAAGAGACTTGACATAATTTTAATAACCTTGATTTAATGATTGGCTGAACCTAAATCTGAAAAAGAATTAAAAAGTTGCTTGGGACTTCCTAATGACAACAGCAAGAAATTTATACATGTAAGACAAAGTCATAAAGGAAGAAATCAATTTTTCAGTACCAGTCCCAGGACATTCTATGACTATCAGGCAGTATATGGCATTAACAAATTTATACTGAATACACACAATTTGTCAAATCTACCTTCCCTCAATCCTCTTGTTAACTAGATAGTTGACTTAATTTTTTTACTTTACTTTAAAACCTTCTTAGCTTTAGTTTTGTTGTCATAAAACCATTTTGAGAAATATTCAATTTATTCTGCTTCACAGAAAGAAATGGAGGGTTTAATAAGAATGCATTCATAGTAATATGATATTATATATAAAGCCTTATGGCTATATTTCAATGTAATATGGCTAGCTATCTTAAGATGAAATTTTCATAATCAAGAGTATAGTCATAAACATATTAAAACATTTATGAAGATATTTTAAGTATAAAATCATTCCTCAGTAGAATTGATTCCAGGACAAAATACCAAAATCAGTGGCTATTCAAGGCACTTAAATAAAATGGCAATAATTCACATATTATGTAGGAGCATCTCTATCCTGAACATAAAAAGAACTAAAAATAAGTAAAAAAAATAATCTAATATAAAAATGGCCATGTGCAGTAATTAGCTAATTTTCAATATAGACTATAAAACATCCAAGAAATATGTGAAAAAAGTCAACATCATCAGCTATTACATAATGTATATCAAGATGGCACTGAGATTCCATCACATACCAGTCAGAACAGCAAGTCAAACAACAAATGCTGGTAATGATAGAGAAGAAAAGAAACTTTTACACACCATTGCTGGAAATATACATCAATATATCCACTATGGAAATCAGCATAGACATCCTTTCAAAGAAGCCTAATTATCATGTAACTCAGCATACACTAGAGCTATCTGCACACACAGGCTCTTTGCAGCACTACAAGAAAATTTTAGGCATGAAAATAGCAATTTTATAGAATTCTTTTTAGAAATATGTACTGATATATTTATGATGAAGTGATACCTTAGATTTTCTTCAAAATATTCCTTAGCATGGGAAGCATGTTACAGAAATGCACGTAGGAATATCCGTGATGTGACACTTGTAAGGCCTAAATAAATGAGTCCCTGGAAGATACAGATTATTACTTTGATAAATAATATTGTTTTCCATTATTTAAAAACATTTTTTAAAATGTTACAAAATTAAAACATTGAAATTTCTTTCTTTTTCTTTTTTTGTTGTTGTTTTGTTTTTTTGCGACAGGGTTTCACTGTAGCATTGGAGCCTGCCCTGGAAAAACATTGAAATTTTTAGTTCTTACCAATTACTCTATAAGCCCCAGGGTTCCAGATACAGTAATAAGAAGTACTCCTTTAGAGAGGGGACTAGGTTAGAATGAGAGCCTACTTCAGAGGAGCTCAAAACTTGAACAGCCATAATATGATTGCTAGTGAATCCAAACTGTTCTTTAAGTTGTTATTTTATTTTTTATAAGATGTATAATAATAGAAAATCAAATAGATATGTTGAACTTATCTCTCAAAAGGTGACAAAAGTTATATGCACAATGTATATAATTTATTCATTTCAATTTTTTTAGAAAGTTGAACAAGTATTTGTTTGGGGGCATCATTTTAAGAAGAGTTCTGGCCCATCTTTCTGTGACTGTCTTAGGTGACGTGTAGCCCTCTCCAATTTTCACCCAACAACTTCCTACCCCTGTCCTGCTGCACGGTCTAGAGTCTGGGACCGACTTTGTTTCTTTGTTATTTATGATCTTGTTTAAAGAAAACAAATATCAATATAAATACTGTAACTGTAATTCTTACTGGATACCTGTTTTGTTATATGTAATTTTACTATGTTAAAGTTAAACCTTCCTTTTTATTTAGACAGAAAAGGGGAGATGTGGGATTCCCCTTTATATGCTACGAATATGTTTTATTACCATTGGTTATTAAAGAAGTTATTTCAGCCAATGGCTCAATAGAGTAAAGCCAGGCGGGAAATCCAAACAGAGATATAGAGAGAAAGTAGGTGGAGTCAGGGAGACTCCATGTAGAAGGAGAAAGACGCCAGCCAGAACCTTACTGGTAGCCCACAGCCTCATGGTGATACACAGATTAATTTAAAAATGGGTTAATTTAAGATGTAAGAGTTAGCTAAAATATGCCTAAGCTATTGGCCAAACAATGTTGTAATTTTAAAGAAGAAAATAAATATCTCCCAACCTTTATAAAAACAAGAAGGAGGAGGAGGAGAAGGAGATCTGTGTGAAATTCAGTTCCTTTAGATCTTGTTAGGAGTATTCTACTTGGGTGCTATACTTTGAAAATCTCTATCAACAACTCTGGTGTAGCCAGAGGAGACCATCCACAAGCATGGAGTGATACAGAAGCCCTTTCAAATGAAATGAGTTAAAATTACCAGGCATGTTTAGCTGAACAAGAAAAATTTTAGATGTACATGCAACAGTCTTCTAATATATAAAACACCAGCCAAGCAATTGATAGATAATACATTTACATAACTCAAAAAAGTGAATAATGGGTAAAGGTGCAGAAAAATGGGTTCTGTCCCCACTGTGGAGCGCTTTCAAATCATGAGGGTTACCCAGCAGTGTATTCTACTATGCTGGATGATAAAAAGCTAACCCTAGGAGTGACCAAACAGATAAGATCATGTAATAGTCCAGGCCTCTCCCAATCCTAGGTTTTAAGTTGTTCAACCAAGAGCTGCTTTAAACCAACGAGGAAGGTTTCTTAGCTTTAAAAATCTTCCTTAACCAGACAGGTGTCTGTTTATTCAATAAACACAAATACAGAGGAGAGATTTTCTGGTGGAAAATCAATACTTTTAAAGATAAAACCCATCAATGTTACTTGTGTCAAGTGCCTAGAGTAAATTAAGTTTACAACTTCAGCAGACTGTCACGTGAAAGTGTGGCAGGGACTAACAAATTGAATTACCATAGTACTACATCACTCACAAAAGTATTACTGATAGTGACAGAGGGATATTGAATTTAAATTATTCATCTTTATTGATTGAACAGCACGTCTTAACTAGGAAACAAGAAGGATAAAGCTGAGATGTTAGACCTACATTTTACATCCCATTGAGAATGATGCTAGAAAAGAGTGGAGTGTACATAAAGTTAAGCCCCATGAAAAATATCAACGTAGTTTTCTCTAGGCCCTGTCCCACTCCTGTCTTCTCTATTCCTAGTTATCTGAATAACCTCTAGCTGCCAGGACATGTTCAGTATACCATGTTCCTTGAGCATCTCCCATGCTCTGTTTCCTACATACGTCCCAACATAGTTTTAGGTTTTATGAGTATATTTCCCATGCAGGACTTAGGCTGAACACCATAAACAGATGAACAGCACTTCCTCTTAAAGAATATGGAAGCTAATGCAGGGAAAACTGCATACAGGGAGAAGCAAAACAAAGTAACTAGACAGTGTACATCTTTCTCCTATCATCAAAAAAAAAATCCCCCAGTTCTCTGTTATCCTCTCATCTAAGGAGACTCCTTCAGGGAATCAGAGATCATGGCAGAGAATCCTGTTATAGACTCTCCCTAGGAAAAATGCCAAAGAAAATGTATCTATATGTAAGCACAAAGAAAAATTTTTTAAAAAGCGTTTTGAGTTCAGAGATCCCCTAAGCCTAAACAAGAAGCCCTATAATTTGAAACACCTACCCTAAGGTATTGATGACTGTAGAATACTTAATGCTTTCTTATATTGTTGTGAGAAATTTCTAGAATCTAAATGCATTGAGGCAAAAGAATTGAGTGGCAGTAGAATCTTTAAAATTCTTTAAAGGAAGCAATACAAGGTGAAATAGGCAAATTTTCCCACAAAGTGGCCTAAATTAAGAGATCAACCAAACATAAATCTTGTTCATCAAACTTTTCATCCAAGTTCTGTGCAGTTCTTTCAGGCATCTGTCTGCTACCCATTCAAACTCCCTTATTTCATTTTTTTCTTAATTAAACAGAGACAGAAACATTATTCCATCCCCCCCAGAAAAACAACACAATTTATGTCCGTGAACTTTACAGTCACACAAGATAGTGTATCTTAATTGTTTCAAAGTCTTTTTTAATTAAAACATGTATAGTTCTTGGTAGAGCTTGAAAATTAAGCAACTACCAGTAGGCCGCAGGCAAGGAATTTTTCTGCAACAGAGAATCAGGTTGCCCCAGAGAAATAGTAATCATCTGCCCAGATAAAGTCACTGCCCTTGTGAAGATTAAAGCCTGGATACTTCAACTGTGGCTGACTGACTAACAATATCAGCATCAGCATCACCTGGGAATGCATAGGGCATTCTTAGCCTCATCCCGCTCCCACTAAATCAGATTTGCATGTTAAGTGATACCCAAGTGATCTGTACATATATTAAAGTTTGAGAGGCACTATCTTTAAAGACAGCTTAGTCCCCATGGAAGCACCATTGAACAGATTCCCAAGCCCAAGGGACTTGGATCTTTCAATAAGTAGATTTTAAAATCAAGGTAATTTAGTTGGGTTAGTCTTAGCATTTAGCAGAGTGCCTGGAAGTTAAGAAACTGTTAGATATGTGGTGTGGGAAGTCCTTCTGTATATGTGTTGCTTTTATTGGTTAATAAAGAAGCTGCTTTCAAATAATGGCTTAACAGAATATAGCCAGGCTGGAATATATATATATATGGAGAGAGAGAGAGAGTAAGAGAGAGTAGCCAGAGTCAAATAGAAGCTATATCGCTGCTGCTGGGGACAGAGGCCTCTGCTGGAGTCTGCCGAAACTTTGCCAGTAGGCCACGACCTCATGGTGATGCACAGATTAATGGAGATGGGTTAGTTTAAGATTTAAGAGCTAGCCTGAAATATGCTTAATCTATTGGCCAAACAATATTGCAAATAATATAGTTTCCATGTGTTTACTGTGGGACCAGGCAGGACAGAAACCTCTGCCAACAGATAGGGACATCCTAGAGTCCACTCCTCCCACCACCCAAACATTATAGACTATTGTCACGTCTCTTGATTTCCTCCCGGAACTTGAAGAACTTGAAGATAAGAGCCTATTGATGAAGACACTATACATTTCAATCGCAGGACTTGGAGGAATGAAACTGGTACTGCCCTAGAAGACTCCACTCTAACGGCTAGCTCTCATAGTATCGGAAAAGTCCTGTGCAAGGTGCCAAAGGAAAAAGGTTATCAAAATCCTACTGTAAAGGTACTCCCACAATAAAAGGAAGGCAATATGGCATATGGGACAACCCTGTAATATAAAGCACCTAATCAGAACATATATTACCATATTGGTGGACACAAAAGTACAAAAGTGTAAAGGGGACCAGAGGGTATGTATGGCAGCACCCTGCAACACATGGAGCTCAGCCCTTGAATGTGACTCTGCTAAGCCAGTGCTGGCATGTGTAAATGCTGCCTCCTAGCAGAAAGCCTTGGTGTCCTGTCTTTCTGTTCAAGGATTCTCTAACATTATCCACCAGTAAATACTATTATCCACAATCACCAACCTAGCAAGATATCCCCAATGGTGCAATATTGGCATTTCTATCTTGGGAGTAATCAATTGGATTTAAGATCGGCACAATACATGGGAATTCATGCCTGACACTGTAAAGCTAATCAAGAACTCATGGTTGGAGAGGCCATAGACCACAAAGGAGAACTTACCACAGTGATTTTTCTAAATGAATATCGCCTCCAGCTGTATTTTAAGTACTTAACTTTATACTCATAGGAAAGTGCAGCTCTCACTCCTCATCAAATAAAATTTTTTATGCAGCAAATAAAGGCTATGACATAAATCTACAATTGATCAAAAGATATATAATAAGTGACTGAGGGGTACCCAGGCACAAATGAGACATCTACAACTCAACCTCACCTATACCTAAGGCTCAAGAAACATCAGGAAAAACAGGACAGAATGTTTTTAATAGCCAGTGGGCCAGGACAAACGCCATCATACAGTGTTTTCTGGATATGAGAGGAATACTGCATAAATGAACCCTCAACAATATGGTTGCCCTCACAAGACCATACCAATCGACATGCCAGCCTGGGTGGGGAAATATTAATGGATGGAGACTCAACATAAATGAACAGCTACAGGCAGTAAATGCTACTGAGAGAAGGAAAATAAATGTTCTCAAGGGACAAGCCCCCTGATAGGTTTCACAATTCTAAGTGCTCAGCCCTAAACGCATGTAAAAAATAGGGGCAACACTAATTGGATGTGTGTGGGGGTGGGTGGGTGGGTGGGTGGGTGTGTGGATGTGTGTGTAAAATAATAATTATAGAGGAGGAGGTCATGAATTTGACAGGAAGAAGGGGGAATGGGAAGAATCGGAAGAGAGAGAAGGAGTGGTTAACATGTTGTAAAGACAGGAAACTCACACATTCACACATGAAATTCTTAAAATGTGGCTGGTACAGATCCACAGAAAGCATCCATGGATCACAATGGTGCAAGGAAGCAGACTTTCTTTCAAGTTATTGCTCAGATCTTAAGTAGAGCCCTGCCATGGTATATAAGGATTAGGCCAGATAGGCAAAATATCCTGGTTTCATGAGGGAAAAAACAAGAGTACTGGGGAAACAAGCCCGAATATTACGTGCCCTTGACTTAGAGAAATGACATGAGCTCACATTCTACTGAAAACAATTTGCTTACTTGCATGACTGCACCTAAAAATAGACAAAGCTGGGTGTATATTTTATCCAAACAGTCATGTTTTTCTGTGACCATAGAAGAAAGGCAAATGTGTTTTGATGGACAGCTGGCAATCTTTGCATAGAGAGCTGAAGCTAAGAACATCTGATCTAATCATCCAAACAAGATAGTAGTATCATGAACCAAAATGGTAGTACTGAACATGGGAAGAAGTGGTTTGCTTTATACATATGATATTTTGAAGAATTTGCAAAAAGAATAGGAAACTTGGGAGTTTTAACCTGAATGACTCAAAAAATATTGAATGAATTCTTGGATGAGAACTATTTCTCCTGAGCCAGACATTTATTTATCTCTATCACCATGTTCCTAAATCCAGCACTGTTCTTCATTTGAATAAAAATCAGATTCTTCTATGAAAGCCAGATTTCAAATCTCATTTCTAGTAGTTTCTCTGTGTATGAACTTAAGCAAAACATTTTGTCTTATGAAATGTTAGTTTCCTTGTTTATAAAGTTGAAAAAGCAATAACCATAACATCAAAAGTTTTAGCAATGAATAATAATAAAAATACCAAAAGATACATAGTTTAGTGCAGGACAAACAAGAAGCACTCCAAAAGTAACCTAAGAGACTTGTGAAAATGCTTTCATATAGTTATATAAGCCTTTGTAAAGCAGATTACAAACTTTCTGGCATGTGGAAAGAATTCAGAAATTGCATATATTATAAAACGGGAGGCTACAGTTACCAAAGTTAAATTTAGTGACTTCTCACATTAGTTCAGAGGCGATAATAATACTAAGACTATGTTCTCTCACCACAGCATAGGAACTAAATGAGTATATACTACAGGGTAGCTGGGTTGTTAGAAATAATCTTCTTACACACTTGCCTTATAAGTATCAGGCATATTTTCTTCCTGTCTCTGATAAACCAAATAGGGCAATGACACCTTTCATCAACTAGTGTCAGAGAGGAATATAAAGGATCTTTATTCCAACCACAGTGTCACTGTAGTCTCATTAGCTGCTCATGAACAAAGCAGAATAGTCTAGACAAATTAGCCATCAAAAATTAAATGTAAGCCAATCTATAGAAGTGACTATCTGTGCTTGACAAGATAGACTTCCACAAAGGAACCAGGGTAGGAAAAGCAATCGGAGCCACTTATCTTCCTTTCCTTCATAGTTCTCAATGTCATTCATTGAATTTAAGCAACAGACTAGATCTGTAATTGTGAAATAGCATTTTTATAATGAGCCATATGTTATAATCTGCCTATCTATGTCATATACACCTTCATACACATTGATAGTTTCAGCAATTGTAAGAAATGCTAGGAATTTCACTTCACATGTTAGAAAACTAACAATTTCTATTATGGTAAAAAGGTTTGCCCCTATATATAAATATTTGGTAAATCTAATTTTATCAATTATAAGTCAATCATGGTGGCACACGTCTATAACCATAGCATTTAGAAGGATGGTGCAGGAATATTACAATGAGTTGAGGCCAGCCAGAGCTATAAATCATGCACCACATTAACAAGAACTATAGACTGACCCTATTTTTTAAAAGTACAAATAAGAGAGACATACATAGATCTAATCTACATGGGAAGTAGAAAAAGACAAGATCTCCTGAGTATATTGGGAGCATGAGGACCTTAGGGGAGGGTTGAAAAGGAGGGGAGAGGCAGGGAGGGGAGCAGAGAAAAATGTAGAACTTAATAAAAATCAATAAAAAAGGGGAAAAAAGTACAAATAAAATGAATCAATTGTAGTTGTTTTTTTTTTTTTTACTTTTACTCCTTACTCTTTAATCTTTTACTCTTTCGGGGGCCCACCACCCAGCTCCCAAATAAGTCATTCACAAAGAGGCTTATTCTTACTTAGAAATGCCTAGCCTTAGCTTGGCTTCTTTATAGCCAGCTTTCCTTAAATTATCCCATTTACCTTTGCCTCTGGAAAACCTTTTCATACTTCTGTATATCTTATTTGCACTCTTACTCCATGGCTGGCTGTGTGGCCACCTATCCTTTCTCCTGCCTCGCTATTGGCCATTCAGCTCTTTATTAGGCTATCAGGTATTTTAGGCAGGCAAAGAATCACAGCTTCACAGAGTTAAACAAATGCAGCATAAACAAAAGCAACAGACCTTAAAATAATAGTCCCCAACAATCAACCTTATCTATTACAGAAGAGACTATTTTCACTGGATTTAAGATCTTTACAATTAAACACTATTTTGGCATTATATTAATAGAACCTTGCCTAGATACCCAACCCAAGATATCTAGTATCTCTGTATCCTGCTTCTTTTAAACTAAATAAACAAGCCTTCAGCATTTCAATCCTTAAGCCTGATGGTTAATCTTTATTGTCAACTTGATTGAATTAAGATATAACCAGGTCATTGACACACAACTTCAGGTGTCGTGTGAGACATTTCCTGGGAAGATACAACACAAACATCTAGTCACTGCAAACAAAAAACCACTGACAGATCAAAGTAATGATTGTACCAAAGACAAACTGATAAAACATTGAGTTACTTACAGAAGCAGGGATGACTCAAAGACAGCTGCATCACTGAATAGCCTACCTAGCCTGGGTAATGACAATAACCTTAGAGGGGTCCCTTGTGTATCCTTTTTTATAACTCTCTTGAATATTTTAAGTTGGTTTACTTCCTAAATCTCATAGCCATTTCACCTACTTCTTGGTGGGGGAAATATATCAACTTAGAGCTTGCAGAGCCTTGAGGGGCCTCTCTCCAGATGGAATATTTCGACTCAGAGGAAATTGCTATACAGTGTATTTGTAATAGTTTTTCCAGAGAGAATTAACTGAGGGAGTAAGATATGCCCTAAAATGGGTAGCATCAGACCACTCTTGGGTCCTAAAGTGAAAAATCAAACTGAATACAATCATTCCCGTTTCTCTGATTCCTGACCTGCTGAGATGCTAGCAAGCAGCCTCATGTTCTCATTGCCATAGAGCCCTCTGCAGCCATGCCTTCCCTACCATGATGAACTGTAGCCCCTCAAACCATGTGTCTTAGTTACTTTTCTATTGCTGTGAAGAGATACCATGAACAGGTAACTTACAGAAGAAACAGTTAACTTGGAGCTTACAGTTTCAGAGGGTTAGCATCTGTGACCAATATGGCAGAGAGCATAGCAGTAGGCAGGCAGGAATGACACTGGAGCAGCAGCTGAGATCTCACATCGTGAAATACAACCGTGAAACAGTTGAGAACTAACTAGGAATTGTGTAGTCTTTTTGAAATCTCCAAGTCCACTCCCAGTGTCATACTTCCTCCAATAAAATGATACCTCCTAATCCTTAGGGAACAGTTCCACCAACTGCTAAATGCTATTTTTCTATTATATTAATAAAGCCCATTATATGTGTCTATGGGAATCATTTTCATTCAAACCACCATATCATGAATCAAAATACCCTTTTGAGATGTTTTTATGAATTATTTGGTCATTTCAATAAGGAAAGTGACTAACATTCAATTTTTATTTTTCCAGCCAAAATAAAGTTAAGTCATATATGAGCAAAATATTTCAAAATGTAACTTAGGTTCTAAATCTACTTGCCACACTGACCTTCCATGATAGAACTTACTTCCATCCTTGATTAAAATTATAACCATGCATTCACAGTTTCTTAGAAACAATGGGCAAAACACTTCAGGTTTTCTGACCTTCAGTTTCCACAAACCAAGATAATGGTGCTATTTACTACACAGGCCTATCATGGGAAATGAAGTTATGTTTACAGAACATCAAGCACATATCAATTGCCCAATAATAGTGATGGTATAATGGAGATAGTTGTGTTTAAAATGGTTTCATTATAATTAGTTTCTAGAATATTCCCTTGCCATTTCCCATCACTACATTTATTCCATGCTCCTCAAAGGCCCTATCTGCACACCCCCATCACAGTCTGACAAATTACTGAAAATATTTACAACAAAAGAAGAACATGAAAAGAGATTGAGGGCCTAGTTATTTGGTAGACACCCATGCTTTGTTGTCACAGTTTTATTATATATGTTATAGAGCCAGACCTGCCTGCTTCCATTGGGCTCCAAGTGTAAAAGAAAGAGTTGAAAGATACATTTCGCCAGGTATTCTAGAAATCGACTTTTTCACTCAAGCAATTTGAACATATGATTTTAAAAAAAAAATAAAATAACAGAACCAAACAAGCTTTTGTCATTCCAATCTCCCCAGTTCCCTGCCTTCCTGAACCCTAGCCTCCCTCAAACACAAACATACACGGCAAAGCAAGTATCTCTGGGCACAGGTAAGCTGCGTAAAAGATCATAATGTTCTGTCACAGTGGAGCCAAGGGTAAATGTTGTTTTGTGTTGTAGTCAAACACATTTGATAAGAAATAATGCATGAAAAGGGGGAGCACAGGTGTTGTTAGGAATGTGTTAGAATGCCTCTGTGCTTCTCAGAATTGATAACCATTAAAAGCATGAGCACAGAACAAAACCAGGCAGAATTCTCTCTTCCTGAGAATATTGGATTTGCTATGGCTATTTCTAAGCCCCCTGATGGCCCATAAGAAGTGATAAAAAAATCTTAGTTGTGAGTTGATCTTTTCTGGAAAAAGCAGAAGATCATGACTAAAGTATTTGACTGCAAAAGAGTTTTACATTTCAAAAACTGATTTTTTTTTACAAAAATTTGTATGATTTATTCATCCAGATGAAATTGATAATGTAGAACGCCTGGCTGGCTCTCAGTTTACAATCTTTTGTATTTGTCATCCTTAATAACTCCCAAAGAACTTGAATTTGAATTCTCCTGGTTTTAAAATAGTAAAAGTCTTCCAAACATGAAATGATTTTATCCAAGAAAATGGACTTCCCTCATGGACCTGGTCTGCTTCAGTGGTCAGTAGTTAAGTCAGATACCAAGCCACTCCAGATATTTTTAAGTACAGATCAGGGCTAGCTTCACCAGAAGGTAGCTTCCAATGTTGATAACTCATCATTTTGCCACATATCATCAAAATTAAATCTTTTAGAGTAAGACAGAAGGTGCTAGGCATGAAATTAGAAAGGAAACTGGTTGGGAAAGAGGATCATCAAGGGTAGGACTGGGATCCTATTCTCTTTTGATGGATACCTTGCTCAGTCTAGATGTAGTAGGGAAGGCCTTGGACCTTCCACAAGGCAATGTGTCTTACCCTCTCTGAGGAGTGGATGGGGGTGGGATGGGAGGGTGTGTGGAGGGAATGGGACGAGGGTAGGGAGTGGGAACTTGGATTGGTTTTATTTTAAATCTAATAAATTAAAAAAAGAAAATAAAAAAAGGTAGGACTGCTACAAGAGAGGTAGATATATACCATGTATATATGTATGAAAATACCATAATGAAACTTATTATGTTTAATAAATATATGGCCTTTAAAAAATAAAACCAAAGGCACATATATTCTTTTCTTTTCTTTTCTTTTTTTTTCACATCAGACGGATAATGCGCCCATGTCATAACAAGGTTTAATGGGCAACACACATCACGCAGAAGGCACATATATTCTTAAAAGATAAAAGTGCATACATTTCTGTTTATCATGAAAAAAACTCTTGATACTTTGGTAGAGCCAGAGAATGTGGATATCATCAATGAAAAGAAGATCTTAAGGGGGTCTTGATGATTTGGAATTGATGGTGGAGAAGATGCTGAAAGAATAATTATAAACAGTTCTTTGGCATCTCTTCTGGCTCTCTAAGCATCACAACATATGTACTTATAACACATTAACTGTTCCCTTCCCTAAGATCTTCATTAGTATTATTGCTCTGGTAGTGCTTTAACCAACCTTATCTGCTACCTGTAAAAAATGAAGTTGAAGACCTAGAAGGAGAAGACAGAGATGTTTAAAAGATACGAAGATCAGAGAGAACACTTCTTTCCTTGATCCTGATGTTTTGTATGACTTCACCTCTTCACTTCTTCTTGGAGAAGAGGCATTTACCTGAGTATTGAGTCAGCCAGAAAATTAGCCCCATTTGTCTTAGCTAACTTTTAAAACTTTAAAACTTTATTTTATGATCATCCACTGTTTCTAGCTTTTAAAACTTTCCACTCCCCTCTTCAATGGTGATCCCCAAGCCTTTGAAGGAGGGGTATTGTTTACTGCTTGAGTTGGTTTATGTCATGAACCTAGGAGAGCAGGACCTAAAAATGAGGCAGACTAAAGTTTCATGCAATATCCAACTTTACTCAGAACATCAGACAATTTACACTCTTAATGTTACTGTCACAAAGCCAAGCAGCATGTGGCACAAACATGTTTTTCTATAGAGGTACATGAATAACAACAGCTGAAGTAAGCTTACTTCTATCCTCTACACCTGGGGGAAACACAAAAACACATTCCAAGAATGATTCTGTGTTTTGAAGAAACTGAGGGCATAAGACTCGTGTTGTGTTTTCTTGGAGTTTTCTCACAAGCACTCAGAATTCTCAAAGGACTCCATTCTCGAATGGTGTTCTGGTAGGGTATGATAAAGGTACCCACTTAGGGCTGAGCATTCTGTAGGCTCTCACTCTCTGCTCCTTGACCAATAGAAGTACAGAGGCAGAGAATGACTACAAGGAAACTGTTTTCTGGAGAGAGCTGGACAGTTGCACATACTAACTCACAGTGACAACATACACAAATTCTGCACAAGCTCAAGCTGGAAAAAAATATGCCAGCATGGAGATGAGAAGTGATCATAAGGTCTCATCCCTAGCTGGAGGGCTATTAGCAATTGATATCCACTTAGGGGAGACTCAGTTAGTTCTCCTTAATGATATAGGCCCTCATAAACTAATCATGGTCTAGGGGAAGGCCTCCATATCTAAGACAATATAGACAGCATCAATTGAATATGATCGGTTTTTTTCAAGAGGACACAAAGTTGGGCAGGTAGAAAAAGGTAGTGGATCTTGAGGTGCTGGAGGTGTGGAGGTGAATATAATGAAACCACAATGCATAAAATTGTTAAAAAATTAATAAAATTATTCTGTGTCTGTACTGTGGGTAGAAGTTAAAAGAAATTCATAGGAGTCAGTTGTCTCCAACATAAAGGACGAAAGGAGCAAACTCAAGTTGTCAGGAGGAATTGTCATGAACTATTGCGGGCCATGACACAATAACAGCTTATAGCAATTGATAATTCAGATGTCAGCCCACCAAATATTCCCTGATACAGTACTCCATCAGCAAGGCTTATGGACCACTGACTCTGAAAACTGTTGCTTTCATCTATAACTTCACTTGAGCAATCACAGCTATATTATCTCCCTATTACCATGCATATTCATGTAACGTGTGTATGTAATCTCATGATTACATCTCAATCTTATGGACACATTTATCTGTGGATGGTCAGGAAGATGACTTTTCATTCGCCTGCATAATTTTGTTATATAGAATATATATTGGGACATGCTTCATAACTAGATCTATTTGTCCCACAAACACTGGACACTTACAAGCCTGCCTTGTTCTTTTGCTCAGACCAACTGCACACAATTAGCTCACCTTCAACTCAGAGCAAGTTCAAACCAGACTAAAAGCTTTTGTAAAGAGATCATAAGTTTAAAACCTTACAGCTATGTGCAAGGTCAGAGCCACAGATGTCCAACCAAGTTTACTAAGAAAAGTTCACTGAGAAAAGAAGTTAGAAGTAGAACAGGAGAATTAGAATAAAGCAGAACAATAAAAAAATGCGGAAAAGCACAGAGTGAGAGATTCATTTCGCACTCAGAACCTGAGGCTTTTGCTGACTGCTACTTCCTCTCTAAACCCTGAGAGGGCCTTGGGGCTGGTCCCCAAAAATCTCTCATTATCAAGTCCTCAGATTTAGGATCAGGTACTTTCACCCACTGAGCAATCTCACTGGCCCTGCTTTACCCTGTTTGTTTGTTTGTTTTAACTCCTCTTATTCTTCAGAGTAAAGATCTCTACAGAGACTGTGAACATAACTCTGCACCTCTCTAAGAGAATTCAGCAGGACCTAAACAATTCTTGGGGGTGAAGGGCAAGCAACATGACAGCCTAGTATGGCCTCTGAGTAGGTACATAAACCCACAGTGTAATATTAGGAAGCTTAGTCACAGATATAAGCTACATTCCTTTCAGCTTAACCCAAGATAAAGGAGCTATTTTCATTTGCCATCTGTCTTTTCCTCTTTTTTAAAAATATCTACCAGTTTGGATTTTGAGTTGTTATTCATTGGACTTCCTCCAGTCCAAACATATGATTCATTAGATCAAGACTATGAAGAAAGAGAGACAACAACTATAACGAGGACTATAATAACAAGAGCGGAGTCTCTGAGTGGAGACAGGTCACAAGGAGATTGACCTTGCACTTCAATATCTAAATGAGATATTTTAAATCTTTCAGTTTTTAGAAGTCACTATTAGATCAAAAATCTGGTCTATATAATTAAACAATTGTGTTTTAAATGCATGAGGTCAAAATCAGCATCTTGGTGAGAAATGACTCAAAATTGAACTTAAATCTACAGATCACTGACTCCCAGTATTTGTGTAGACAGGCACCCTTGGCAAGTTCAAAACCAACTTTGTATATCCATCCTTTTCTTCAAATAGCAATGAGTTTCTGCCACACCTATAGCACTGAGTACTAGTTTTAGGTAATATTATTTGACCTCCCTAGGGCTTATTGATTGACTTGGGACTATTGATTACCTGTGTATTCCTGCAAGATCAATTCCCCCCAAAGTTAGTGGTTGAACATGAAACTATTATCTCACAATTTTTGTGGATCAAGAGTCTGGTGTAGCTTATTTGGGTTCTTTCTGTCTCAGGAACCTTAATAGTCTATAATCAGGGTGTCGACCAGGATTATAATCATAAATAAATTCAAATTGGAGAGTTTCTGCTTCCAAGCTCACACAAGGCTACAGACAGAATAGTATTCCCTGATGACTGTCCTTGCTAAGGTCTGACATGAAATCCCTGCCCCCCCCCCATGGGCTTGTGTGTTTGAACATGTAGTTTTAAGCTGGTAGGGCTGTTTGGGGAGGCTGAAGCATTTTAAGGATGTGAGCCCTACCTGGAGGAAATGGGTCACTGTGGGAGAGGACTAATGTTTTATTACAGCAAGGCCCTACTTTTTTGTTCCCTTTCTCTGTATCTCTCTGTCCCTCTCTGTCTCTCCCCCACACATATACACACTCTTCTCTGACTACAAGATCCAATGTGATCAAGCTTCCTTCTGGCCTGCACCTGGCCCTCTGCTTCTTGGTATACTGACATGTGAGTAAGAAGCAGCTTTACACTCGTGGGACTGTACCCTCCCCACCATGATGGACTGTAACCTCAAAGTGAGCCTTAAGTTGTTCAGATGGCTATTTGTTACCAGTATCAAAGAAAAGCAACTAATGCAATTGATCTGAAGGATCTATCCCTTAATGGCAAATTTCTTGTCATATAGTCCTCTCAGTAGGCCTCTCACAGCACAGCATGAAGCAACTGGCTTCATTAGCATAAGCAACCAAAAAGAGCCAGAGTAGGGGAAGATACCACACAGATGGAAGTTAGTCTTTTGTAAACTAATTAGGGAAGTGACACTCCATCATTTCAGCCACACTCAACTTGTTGGAAGAATGCTAAGTTCACCCCACACACGCACGCTGGAAGGATTCTGCAAGGAGTAAGTTCCAGGAAGCCGAGATCCATGTGGGCCCCCCAGAGGACTACCAACACCTGTTTGTTTTTATATTAGGAGTGCCTGTGGCAGTGATGCATTTATCTTGTAGGTTCTGAGTTCTTTGAATTGTATAAAACATCACAGACTACAAACTCTGAAGCCCTGAAGGAACCACTGAGGGACAGCATAGGCTAAAACCAGTGAAGAACCTCAATTCTCCACAGGCCTGGAGAACTTTTCTCATTAAGATGGAGCAGAATAAGAAGCCAGGGAGAATATATTTTGGTCTTTAATGCCTTTGAACTTTCATTCCCAAAGGGGGGAAAACTTCATTTTAAAATTTAATTCCTTTGGACTTAAGAAATTTGGACTTTCATTTCTCTGGATTTTAACTGTAAAGTATAATGGAATTTAATATCTGTACTCTAATGTCCCCCTGGAAATGTGATAAGGGGAGATTATGTTCAAATGAGTACATCTTATTGCTGTATATTTTTGTAGTCTCCTAATGTTGTCCTTTGAGCTCATTGTATTCCTTTTGATAGGCTATTTATAGCAATGTAGCAGGACACTGTTCTAGGAGAGAAACAGAATATGATTTTCATCCCTGGGCTTGGGAAAGGAATACTCTTGTTAACTTACTTAACATATTTTTCAAGCATTATTTCAGAGCCTTCACAATGTACCACCATATACAGCATCCATCAGCAGAGCCAGGGATTGTTGTGGGTGGGTAGCCCCATGAATGTGGGACATAGCCTTCATAAACTGACCTCTGCCCTCCATGGAAATGCCTCAGATTAAACTCAGTGGATTGATGGAAAAACAAATTGGAGAAAATTAGAGAAGACACTTGTCTCGTTTCTTTGCACGTGGAAGGTGTGCAATCCTATAGAAAGGAGAGGGTTGGCTGAATTAACTTATTGAGGAAAGCTCAGGACCAAGAACTAGCAAATACATGCCTCTAGAAAACTGCCCTCATTGGGGGATTCAGCTGGCCTGAGAAAGACTTTGTCTGCTCCAACTTCTGTCCACAATGAAAGTGGCCTGTCTTTATAAGAAGTGTAGGTGGTTGTTCAACTCAGCTTGTGACCAAGGAGATAAGATTCTCACCAATTCAGGTTCTCTATATGAAAAAGATCACTTGCTCATAGATAAAAACTGTGTTTGTTTTATCATTTTCCATAATAAATGTGCTAATTTAAACTTCATCTTCAAAGCTAGTGTAGTAGCTCACACCTACACTTCCAGCACTCAGGGGGGACTATTACAACAGGATCAACTTTAAGTTCTAGGCCAGCTTGGGTTATACTAAATTTGAGACAAGCCTGAAACTGTCTCAGGTGAATGAATGAATAACTGAATGAATGAACACACAAACATAAATAGGTAAATAAACGAGCATTATCTTCAGATTCATTTTAATTTCTCAGTTACTTGGAAGTCAGACAAATGTGTTACTATTCTCCTCCCAACTTACAAACTGATCTGGACATAAAGAGAAAATTGATCATCAAAATGACAAAGGAAAGAGAATTCTAATAAATAAGTGGTGTTGTCCTGATTGAGCCAAGAGAAACATGTAAACATTAGCAGTGTCACCCCCAAATAAGAAGAAGTACAAAAGGAAGATAACTTTGCTAAGGGCCAACTGTTGACACCCAAAATAAGGTCTATTCTTAGAACTTTCCTTTTAGACTAAAAAAAAAATCTTTAAACCTTACGTTCACTTCTGAATTCTACTGATTCAACATGGTCTGAAGGCTGAAGCAGAACTAAGCAACTGTGATAAACAGCGACACAATCTGTGGCTTATTTGCTCTCACAATGTTCTACTGCCTGTGGAGATTGTCATGCTACTGGGGGACATGAATTAGCAAATAATGGATTTCTCTGGACCTGGAAGAGTTTCTGTCATTTTCTTCATTTTTGTTGACATTTCCCCAATAATTTATGAGCTTCCCTTGATATATAGAAGGATCAATAGCCAAGTGTGTCTTTGGAAGCTAAGTGACAAAACATTTATATGCTCCAGTGAAAAACTCCACATTCCTTTTGTCATGGTCAATATTTGAAGCTAGCGAACCATTGAGGTGAGTTTTTGTTTGTGCTTACCTGTGTCTCCTCAGATATTCTGAGACATAGATCTCTTTCTAAATTCCAAAGAGGCAGTAGTTTTACAAGAAGTGAGAAAACAGTGTTAAGGGTTTCAAGATGTCCTCCCAGAGTCTGCAATGAAGAGTGGTAAGCTGGACTCTGTCTCCTTTTCTATCACGCTAATATTGTGTTGTAATCTGTTTTATATACATCGAGATATCCTCAGGGACTTCCATGATAACAAAAAGTTCCACAATTTTAAAATATTTGTAAATTAAAAAGCAAAAGAATTGAAAATCAGAAAATGGTTTGGAGATACTTTCTTTTCCCAAGAAGCTACACAAATACCTGACAGGCAAAGCAGAAAAGACCCGCCATCATTAACCAATAGAAAAAATAGCCATGGAGATGGCTAGTATTTGAAAGGGAGACAGACAAAAACAGACAGAAAACATGAAGTTTGGAAATTGGAACACGTACATGACTGATGAGAATATAGAATGGTAAAGCTGCTAAGGAAACTGATAGTTTATTTAAAAATTAAAATATAATTACCATATAGCCTACATTTAAAACTTCCAAATACACAAAATATTTAAAATCAGGGAATTAAAATACAATTGTGGTAGCACATGCATGTAATACTGATACTTGAGAGGCCTAGGCAAGAGGATGAAATGTTTGAGGGCAGTCTTTGTTATAGCAATTTCTGGCCTGAGTTTTATATCAAAGATCCATCACAGAAAAAGAAAATAAAAATCAATGACTTCAACAGATATTTATACACCTGCCAGGGCTAGGTATGGCCAAAGGCACTCTGGGGTCCTGTAGATGGAACAAGAGGCACCGATACTCTGTTTGCTGCCGGGGTCGTGTTTGGTAAAGTCAGTGAAGGACTGGTGCCATGGTTCCAGGGAGCCTAAGACCATGGCTTGAAGCTTAACATTTCCCCTGTAAAGCTGTGGTCAAATGTTCTGTTCACAGAGATGTGAAATGCTTTGCTTACTGTACCAGAATGTACCTTGCAAAAGAAAACCTTGGTACCTTGAGTTCCCTGTAATTCTGTTTCTGATGAACTTTACTGGCTTGTATTCTGTTTCCTCATTTGAAGGGTATATAAGAGCCATGATACTAATAAACTGGTTGGCTTGGGTCATCAGTCCTTGCATCCCTCCTGATCTCAGTCTTTGTTTGAATCTTTCCTTTTTCATCCCTGGTACTCTCCCTCAGAGTCCCAGCATGAGTCCAGCAAGAACGGTTGGTTTGGTTCATAAACCTATGTTCATATTAACGTTATCTACAATGTGGATAAGGAAAATGTGATGTATTGTATAGTAGAAAGTAATTCAGTATTAAAAAGAAAGAAAAATTGGCGTGTTCCACAATATGAATCAATCTCAAAGATATGACAGTAAGTGAAATAAGCCCATTAGAAAAATGATCAAGAGTATATGGTGTCACTGATAGGATGCAGAGTAGTCAAATTTGCAGGGAGCTATAGGCACAAACGCCATTACAAGATGGCGCTTGCATCCTCGCAGTTTGGAGGTAAACAATTCCATATTTGGCAATGCTTCCGGACTGAGCGTCCAGGCGCTTCCCGCATGCGCAATAACCTAGGTGTCCCTAACCAATCCCGAGGACTCTGGTGCCAGCGGGCACATAGCAGCCAATCAAGGCGTGAGTCGCGTCACATCTCCCTATATAAGCAGCCGCCATTTTAGACCTCTCTCTCTCTCGCCTCCCGCTCTCCCCTCAACCAAGGGCTCTCCAATAAAGCGTGATCCGAGAAGAATCCTGAGTGGTGGCTGTTCTTCCTCGCAGGTCGGGGAGTTCGCCGCACAAATTTGTAAAGGAAGAAAATAAAAAAATAAAATGGAAGCTTCCAACAGTCACAGATGAATATTTAATGGAGAGTTTTCGAATAGTGTATACAGAATCTCATTTTAGGACAATGAAATGGCTTGAAGTCTGGGCAGTGGTAATTATTGCACAACATGGTGAACCAGCTTCATGACACTGAACAGTATTCTTTAAAATACTCTGAATACTGACTTTTATTACAATCTTTAAATATTTGAAAAGTCATGTTACATGAGAAGTTGTAGTGTTATAGATAATAAAAAAATGTCTTTTTAAATGTGAAGTAGGCTACTCTCTACCAGACTGTCTCAATATGTACCTTAGGATATTTTCTGAGTATAAACATCTTGCCTGGTAGAAACCAAACGAAATATTACTCAGCAAAAAGATTCAAGCATCAAATTCCTTTATTGGGAAGCTCAGTAATTAGGACATAAAATATGTGTATCTGTGTGCATGCATTTGTGTATGTGTGTGTGTGCATTTGTGCATGTGTGTGTGTGTGTGTGTGTGTGTGTGTGTGTGTGTGTGTGTGGTCTTTTGTGTATGTGTATGTGTATCAATATAGAGAAAGACACAGAGATTTGAGAGCAGAGAGCTGGCCTGTATTTGCCCCCATTAATTGGGGTCAAATTGTTGGCCTAAATAGGCAGCAGCTTTTGTAATGACTTACTACAGGTATACACGGATAGATAAGGTTCTGAAACCAAACTGGGAAGAAAGTTGAAAACTTGACAATAAAGTAGTTTCAACTGGAAATGCTTTAACCCAGATGCCAAAGTTGGAGCCTAAACTGAAAAGGTTCAGATACTGAAGAACACATAGATGTAAGTCAGACCAGACACAGAACAGTGTGACAAAGTGAGGTGGAGTGACAGCAGTATTGAATAATCACTGGCTATCAGGGCATAGTTGTCACCCCTAACATAATGCCACTTTTGATCTTTAGCCAACATGTCTCTGAAATTCTGAATCAGATGAACCAAAACAAGAGCAGACGTTATTGTACGTTCCTTTGTGAATTCCCACATATAACGCTAGAGAGAAACGTTAACATCCCAGGAGACCACTGGAGAAGGGAGGACATCTGCCAAACAAAAAACATCACAAAATCTACATGAGGATTATCAAAAGTAAAGTTTAAAATTGGGTCATCATGGGATTTCACCATTATTACCCCACTGGGAATCCTCTTTAAAGAATGTGAGTGCTTCCAAGAACCCCCAAAATTTTCTGATTAATAATAGCTGAACATTTTTTGAACATTTTTTATTATTATAAATAGATTGTTTTCTCATACACTATATCTTGATTATAGTTTGAACTCCCTCTACTGCTCCCGGTTCCTCCCCACTTCCCTTCCCTCCAGATTCACTCCCTTTCTGCCTCTCTTTATAAATATTTAAATTATATTATTAATTATAGAATATGTAAAGCAAAAGCTATCATATCAAAGTTGGACACAGCAACCCAACAGGAGAAAAACAATCCAAAAAGAAGGCACAAGAGTCAGAGACCCACTTGTTCTCACAGCCTGGCGTCCCATAAAAATACTAAGCTAAAAGCTGTAATACATACACAGGGACCTGATGCAGATTCATGTAGGCCCTATGCTCACTCCTTCAGTATCTGTGAGCTCATATGTGCCTTCCTTAGTGATGTCTGTGTATGGATCTTTGTATCTGTTCCCATCTGATGCTGGAGGAACCTATCTGATGATGAACTATGAGTATAAAAGAATATCATGAGGGATTATTTTATTGTGGTTTTTGCTTTTTAGACCAGCAGTGATTGCTTTTATGCTAGGTCTCTGGGAAATCTAGGCTCTAGTTTTTGGTTACCAAAGCAGTGTCAGATATGGGCTCCTTCTTGTGGAGTGGGGCTTAAGTCAGGCATTGGTTGACTACTCCTACAGTTGGCCATCACTCCCCTGTTACCTAGCATTACCCTAGATTGTTTTTCAGGAAGTATAGGTCAAAGGTTTTGTGGCTGGGAGATATCCATGTCTCTCTGTAGCCTGCAGAATACCTTCCAACACCAAAAAAGCCTAGAATGTAGGGTTAAAGGCTCCATGTAGGCAACAGCTCAACTTCTCTGTGTTCAATAAGTTGTATGGATGCTATCCTATGAAGTTGGGGTCCCACTGTCAGTTTGAAGAGAACAACCCTTTGTCTTTAATACCAGCCTGGGTTGCTTGGGGATTTTCATTGGACACCCATTGGCCAACAACTAAATTGAATGCAAACCAGTTCCTCCATTGGAAGTCATGCTTGGCTAAAAGAAATAACTTAAGATGGTAACTATTAAGTTTTTTCCTTGGCCCAGTATGTCTCTCCACTGATGCAGTAAGCCAATCAGACCAAATCAAACCAAATTAGAAGAAACCCCAAGTTTAATGGATGTCAGCACTCACAGGAGGCCCCTGGGAAAACATGGAGAGGGGAGAAAGGAGAACTGGAATGACCATGGACAACCAGGAGACCACGTGTTCATTCTCGGGGGGGTAGGGATAATTTGAATAGCCTGTGGGAGTGGTCTTGACACTCTTTGGGGGGAGGGTCAACTTTTGGCAAGCTTTTTGACCCTCCTTGGGGAGGGGTCACCCTTTGGCAGGCTTTCTTAGAGTTTGGATTGTGACCCCTCCCAGGGGAGGGGGCTTGAAATGGAGTTTTCTGCCAACATTCCAAAATGGATGTCAGGAGGCTGGAGTGAAGCCCCCAACTAAACATTCTAGACTCTTTGTATAAAGGGGTGTTAGGGAGTTAAGGTGATGCTTCCAACCAAAACTCTTTTTGGATAAAGGGGTACCAGCTCAAGTCTGGCTACTTCCTGTGGGCATGGGGCGACATGGGAGAGGGGAGAGTTAGGAGTTGGTGGGCTCACACTCAACGAGAGGTGTGACTGGAGAGGCATCCAGTTTACTGCCATCCTGGAGACCTCAGACAGCTATGTCTTGAGGGATATAAGAAGATAGGTGGCTACAAGAAAAAAAATATATTGTATTATTGGCCCTATGAGTGGGGCTAGCCATGGGAAGGGTCATTAACTGCCAGAAAGAATGGGACAAAATTCCCTGGTTGTACAGGTGAGCCTTGGATGAATAAGTGAGACACAAGAGCAGATATGCCCTTTTAAAACTAGATTTTAGTTGGTAGGGTCCTTGAGCCAGGAGAGTTGGTACCAATGGTGAAGTCCCAGGAGCTTGTGCAGGTGCTGGCATTGTCTGGAGAGCCCTTTGTTAGTTGGTCTTGGCCCAGACAACAGAAGTGACCTGTAAAATATGCTTGAAATGGGTGGGGTTAAAATACACTCTGGAGACTGTTAGTTTTTACCCGACCAGATTTTTTTGATAAAGCAGCAGAACTTTTAAGGAAACTGCAGGTATCTGTGAGACAACTGGAACAGGAACATTTTAGAAGACAATTAAAGAGAATTGGGAACTCTGGATCTCCGAAAATACACCTGAAACCTGGGAAATGGAAACTCTGAGCCTCTGAATATACACGTGAAACCTGTTAGTTCTGGACTATGAAGCCTGTGAAAGATGCACACCTGTTTGAATTTTTAGCAAGAAACTTAACAAATGAAGTAATGAGCTACCAGCACCTTAAGTCATCAAATGCCATTAAGACAGATCTGGGAGGGATAAATGAGCAGAAGTGAGACAGCTTTTTTAGCTACACAGGCAATCCCAAGTCTCTCCTTAATCTTTGGAGAACACCAGCCTGAGAAGCAATGCTTGCCATTAGCTGCTGAGTCCAAGAGGTCCAAAGATTTTCCTGTGGGGGGAAGGATTTAGTCTACCTGTCTTGGAAAGATGAGAAGATTGATCCCTGGTGTAGCATCCAGAAAGCTGATGAGGTAGAAGGCTGATTTTTTTTCTGTGTGGGTGGCTTTGCCATACCCAAAGGCAAGCCTCGAGGCGGAAGGTCTTCTGTAACCATGCATCTTCTTGAAGGAGCTATAGGATACTGCAGGAGCTGGCATGTCTCTGTGTTAGAAGCTCTTTCGTTAAATGCCATATTCTCAGATCTGTAAAGGCACTTTGGAATTGGGTACCATAACCTGTTAGTTATATTTAAACTAGACATATAAGTTAAATTTAGACATGTATTTTACCCAGTTAGTTGCAGCTAACCAATGCTAGTAAATGTAAGAAGATTAAAAGGAATATTTTAATATGTCAAAGAATATTAGCACATGTGTGTACTCTTACCCAAGATGGCTTTGAGGTCAAAATGGCAGCTACCCATGTGTTTGTATCTTTCCAGAGCTGTTGTAATCTGGAGTTATAAGCTTTACAGATCTTAAAACAAACACACATACATACATAGACATAAAAGCATAGTGTGGACACATTATTTTAACAGACAAAACTTTTTTTAGGAACCTGTCAGCTGACCAACTTAAAAATCCTGGTGTAGGTAGGCAGCAGAAGCCAAGGAAGCACGCAGGTGATCCCATTAAGGACCAGATTAGCAGACTCTATAAGAGGGAACAGAAACATAAGGACGGAACACCTATAAGGTTTCAGAGTGGAAAGACAGGGGGAAGACAGCTCTGAATCCATTGTAGAGAGTCCCAGTGTGACAAGATTAATGCCAGGAATGGAGAGAAACTATAAACAGCTAGAGACGTGGGGAGGGCAATAGGGGAAGGGAGTGGGAGTGGGAGCGGGAGTGGGAGCGGGAGCACAGCATCCAGAAACCATGGGCATATGGGGCCTTGTTTGTTTTATGTTAGGTGTTAGCCCCAATTTAAAAGGACTTTTGTAAAAGGCAGCTCAAGGGCATTTGGAGATCAGGCCTCGGATTGCAAGAGCCCATTTTTACAAGTCTATCCCAAGTCTTAGGACTCAAAGCCTACCACAATGTGTCCACTGTGATAAGACTCTTGAGTCAAAAACAGAGGGATGTGAGAAATGTATGGGCAGACGTCTCTGCCCTATGTAATCCCACCTCAGCGAGTCAGGTGCCTGGCTCAGACTGTGACTTCCACAGATGCCCCGACAAACAACAAACATAAACATAAATGGGCCCCGGACCCTACAGCATGTACTTGATAAAGAACTCACCCAGACGAAGCCATTGTTAGCCTGGCAGAGAGTACGGGTGAGAAGGGCATTCTCCAACATGTAGACATGGGCCAGTATGAAAAACAGCTGCCCCAGTGGAACCTCCAAATGTTAAGTTTTTATTTGAACTGGAAAGCCTCTCCACCAATGCAATAAGCCAATCAAACCAAATTAGAAGAAACCCAGGTTTAATGGCTGCCAGTGCTCCTGGGTGCCCCCCAATAAAACATGGAGAGGGGTAAAGGAGAACAGGAATGACCACAGGAAACCAGGAGACCACGTGTTCATTCTCTGGGGGGTAATTTAAATAGCCTGTGAGAGTGGTCTTGACCCTCCCTGGGGAGGGGTCACCATTTGGTGGGCTTTCTTGAAGGTGGAGTCTGGACTGTCGTCCCTCCCAAGGGAGGGGTCTTGAAATGGAGTTTTCTGCCCAACATTCCAAAATGGATGCCAGGGGCTGGGGTGAAGCCCCCAACTAAACATTCCAGACTCTTTGTATGAAGGGGTGTTAGGGAGTTAAGGTGACGCTTCCAACCAAACAGTAACAAACTGAGACTCCATATCACTTATCACTAGAAGTCCTCATTCAGATAACCTTCATAGATTCTAGGAGGTTTCTACTACACAAGGTTTCCACATGACACCAAAATTCCTCCACTTCCAGCCATTTCTCCCTACCCTCACCACCTCTACCGCGTCTCTCCCCCAATCCCGTCCCCACCAGTCTTCCAGTAAAATCTATTCTATTTTTCCTTGCATGCCCCTTAGTCCCCTCTCTTTACTTAACTTCTCTGAGTCTACAGACTGTAGGTTGGTTATATTTTACTTAATGGGTGATATCCCCTTACAAGTGAATATATACCATGGTTGTCTTTCTGGGTCTGGGTTACCCCAGTTAGGATGTTTTTTTTTTCTAGTTCCATTCATTTACCTGAAAACTTCATGATGTCATTATTTTTAACAGCTGAGTAATACTCCTTTATATAAATGTACCACATTTTCTTTATCCATTCCTTGGTTGAGGAACATCTAGGTTGTTTGCAGTTTTTGGCTATTATGAAAAAAGCTGCAATGAACATGGTTGAGCAAGTCACCTTGTGATAGAATGGCACCTCCTTTGAGTATATACGCCCAAGAGTGGAATAGCTGGGTCTTGAGGTAGATTGATTTTCAGCTTTCTGAGGAACTTCCATATTGATTTCCAAAGTGGCTATACAAATTTGCACTCCCACCAGCAATGGAGGATCCCTTTGCTCCACATCCTCTCCAGCATGAGCTGTCACTTGTGGTTTTGATCTTAGCCATTCTGACAAGTGTAAGGTGGAATCTCTGAGTCATTTTGATTTGCATTTCACTGACAGCTAAGGATGCTGAACGTTTCTTAAAGTGTTTCTCAGCCATCCAAGATACTTCTGTTGAGAATTCTGTTTACATATGTACCCCATTTTTAATTGGATTACTCCAATTTTTAATGCCTAGTTTCTTGAGTTCAGTGTATCTGGTTTTATGTTGAGGTTTGATCCACTTGGACTTGAGTTTGTGCAGGGTGATAAATATAGATCTATTTGCATTCTTCTACATGCAGACATCCAGTTTGACCAGCACCATTTGTTGAAGATGCTGTCTTTTTTCCAGTGTATATTTCAGGCTTCTTTATAAAAAAAATCAGTGGCCCATATGTGTGTGAATTTATGTCTGGGTCTTCAATTCGAGAGGTGACTGCTGGGAGTCTGACTCCAAATGGGTCTGAGGACCTGGGACGGATGTGTGAAGTCGGCACAGTGAAGAAACTATGACCACCTGTTTCAAACAAGTGACCATGAATATCTTGTGCCATTTTTATTTATACAATTTCAGTGGTTTGCATGAACAGTTTTACAATCAGCTTTGTTTCCTTTTGTATCTAATAATGGTTACAATAATTGCCAGCTTGTTCCTTTACCTTATTCCCTTTCCATCTCCCAACTCCCTGCCCCCCCGCAACCATTACCTATTTGATTCATAACCTAATGTTAAAAGCATGAGCAGTGTTGCAAGAAACAAAGGAAGCTTTTCTAACTAGGCACACTTACAGGTAGAATGGTGTGCCCAGTTGGCAACATTTGTAGTTACAGCACCATGCAAAGTGAAAGATAATTTTGCCTCTAGTGGTTAATGTTTACTTCTGGTCTAATCTAGGCTCTCACAATTAACTCATCAGACAAGGCTGAATCAATTCATTCTTTATTCTAGACTACTCTATCTCCTATGGGGACTATACCATTTTCCCTATCTTCCTGTAGTCTGACTACATACCTTAAAAGCTTACTCTTAATACTTGGCACTGCTTATCTCTTGTTCTCATGCCCCCTTCCTCTCAGCTTCCTACAATACTGGCACAACCACTAGAAATGAAGGCATTGTGTATTTCTATGATATTTTCTTCATTCCATGTTTCTAGATTTCTCCCATTAACTCCTGATATCATCTACTATTAGCATTTCTCCTAGACTCTTATGGTTAAAATTATTCTCTCCAGAACAATTATGCAAATTTGTAATGTCATGAACTACTGCGACTCTTTCAGACTAGTCACACGGTGCATTGGAAAGGCAACATCCTGTTATTTCGAAGCCTGAATTCATGGTAACACCTGAAACATCAAAGGCTTTAGGAGCTGAATCAGGATGTTGTTAAAAACAACATCCTCCGGCTCACCCGGAGGAGAGTCATCAGGGGGATGTTTTACTTTTGTAATAGCTATTTCATCCACAGCTCTGAGAAGGTAAAATTAGAAAGAAGCAGCCAGCAATAATTTGTATAAGAGAAGCAAGAAGATCAGGTAGCACATATGCTCCTGCGGTCATATTTCAGAACTATGCAATGAACTACCATCGGCCTTGCTAAAAATGTGTCAGAGTCTCCAGGACATTGCCACAAGGAGAATTTGTTTGTGCTATTCTCAGGCCTTGTCCCACAAAGAAGTTATATGACTTCTGGCAGGTCACAACTTGTTTTGTTTCTGATTTTAGTACAATTGCTTTGAGTTTCTCTCCTTTTAATTTGATGTTGGCTGTAGGCTAGCTTTAATTCCTTTTATTATATTTAGGTATGTCCCTTGTATCCCTAATCTCTCTAAGAATTTTTTCAAGAAGAGGTTTTGGGTTTTGCCAAAGTCGTTTTCTGCATCTAATAAGATAATCATATTGTTGTCTCTTAGTTTGTTTACATGACAGATTACATTTACTGGTTTTTGCATGTTGAATCATCCCTGCATCTATGGTATTAAGCCTACTTGATCATGGTGGAGGATCTTTATGTGATCTTAGATTAGGTTTGCAAGTATTTATTGAGTGTTTTTGCATTAGTGTTCATATGGGAAATTGGTATCTAATTTTCTTTCTTTGTTGAGTGCCTATCTGGTTTGGGTATCAAGGTAACTGAACTCATAAAATGAACTGGGCAATGTTCCTTCTGCTTCTATTTTGTGGAAAAATTTAAGGAGTTTTGGCTTTAACTCTTCTTTGCAAGCCTGATAGAATTCTGCACTAAAAAAATCAAGCTTTTGTTTTGTTTTGTTGAAGATGTTTAATGACTGCTTCTATTTACTAGAGATTATAGGTTTATTTATTGTTTATCTGATCTTGATTTAACTTTGGTAAGTGATACCTCTTGAGAATTTTTTTTTAGATTTTCTAATATGGTGGAGTACAGATTTTTAAAGTATATCCATATAATCCTTTGAATTTTCTTAGTGTTTGTTATTATGTCCCCTTGTTTGTTTCTGATTTTGTTAATTTGGGTATTTTCTCTTTTAGTGATTTTGGATGATGATTTATGTATTGATTTTCTCAAAGAACCAACTCTGTTTTATTGATTCTTTATATTATTCTCTTTGTTTCTATTTTATTTCATCCCTCAGTTTATTTCCTGCCTTCTACTTCTCTTGAGTGTGAATACTTCTTTTTGTTCTAGAGCTTTCAGGTGTGATGTTGAGTTGCTAGTATGAGATCTCTTCATTTTTTTTGAATGCAAACATTTAATGCTATGAGCTTTCCTCTTAGAACTGCTTTCATTGTGTTCCATAAGTTTGAGTATAGTGTGTATTCATTTTCACTGAATTCTAGAAAGCCTTTAATTTTTTATTTCTGTCTTGATCCATTTTTCATCCAGTAGGGAGTTGTTAAGTTTCCATCAGTTTGTAAGCTTTCTGATGTTTTTGTGGTTGTTTATAGACAGCTTTAATCCATAGTGGTCGATAAGATTCAAGGAAGTATTTCAGTTTTCTCATATCTTCTGAGACTTGCTTTGTGTCTGACTATGTGGTCAGTTTTGGAGAAGGTCCCATGAGGAGCAGTACAGAAAAGTGTTGACTGAGTTTTCTGTCCTGCCCAGTTTCCACAGTCATTAAGTCCCAAAGAAATCACACAGAAGTCTACATTAACTATAAACTGATTGGCCCATTAGCTCGGGCTTCTTTTTTTTTCATCCTAATAGCAAAACTCTTATAACTTATATGGTACCCCATTATTCTTGTCTATGTTAGCCACATGGCTCTGTACCTTATTCAGGAGGGCAATCACATCTTGCTTCTTCTGTGGTCAGGTCAGGACTGCAGAGGAATGAGCTTCCCCCTTCGCAGAATTCTCCCATTCTCCTTGACCTGACTCTACTTCCTGTCTGGTTGTCCCACCTATACTTCCTGCCTGGCTACTGGCCAATCAGCATTTATTTAAAATATAATTGACAGAATACATACCATTCTCCTACACCACTTCCCCCTCTTTTTTTTAAACAAAGGAAAATATCCATAGTCCATTTTTTGGGAATGTGGGTGTAGTTTTCCAGGCTACTTCCTGCTGGTTAGGGGTGCTGATAATCTTATGGGGACCTAAAGAAAATTTAGAATTATGATCAAGTCCTGACTGGAGTATCATGTGAGGCTTGATCATCTCAGGCAGCAGTATTGAATCTGTTCTGGATGTAGAACTTAGACATCTGGGCCATCTGTTCCTATCAGAGATTTCTCAGGTGGTCTTCCTTGGTCAAACCTGATTTTTATTAACTCAGAATGAATCCACAGCCTCTCATTTTCTGTGGAAACAAAAGCAAATCCTCTTCTCCAAAGTAACATACCTTTTGACTTCAATTTTGAAGTCAAAGTATTTTCAAAATATCTATTTTGGATTAACTCAGTAGCATTTATAAATAAATATCTTTTAGCAGCTGTTGCTCTTTCCTCAGCATTCAAGCAATTCAAAGAGAACATAATAACAGACAGTATCTAGACTCTCTGTGTATTTTCCTCTTTACGTGGCTTTATTTTAACCTCTATTTCTTTTATTTTATTTTTAATTTTTGGCTCTTTGAGACAGAGTTTCTCTGTATATCTTTGTCCTGAAATTTACTCTGTAGACCAAGCTGTCCTTGAACTCACAGAGATCTGCCTGCCTCTGCCTCCCAAGTGCTGGGGTTAAAGGTATGTGCCACCACACCTTGTACTCACAGAGGTCTGTCTAACTCTGTCTCTCAAGTGTTGGGATTAAAGGTGTGTACCACCACACCCAACTGTTCTCTCTTTTTTCTCCCAAGCCTGCATATGTATTCTGTCAATTATATTTTAAATAAACACTGATTGGCCAGTAGCCAGGCAAGAAGTATAGGCAGGACAACCAGACAAGAAGTAGAGGCAGATCAAAGAGAACAGGAGAATTCTGGGAAGGAGGAAGCCCATTCTTCTGCAGTCATAACCTGGCCACAGAAGAAGTAAGAGGTGACTGCCTCGCTGAATAATGTACCAGGCCACTTGGCTAACACAGACAAGAATAATGGGCTAATATAAGTTATAAGACTTAATAAGAAGCCTGAGCTAATGGGCCAATCAGTTTATAACTAATACAGACCTCTGTGTGATTTCTTCTGGACTTAATGATTGTGGGAACTGGGCAGGACAGAAACCCCGACAACAGAGAAGGTATAATCTTTTGTGTTTGGATTAAATGTTCTGCAAATATCTGTTAGATCCAGTTAGTTTATACTATCTGTTAGCTCCAATAACTCCATTTCACTTTTGTCTGGATGACCTGTTTATTGGTGAGAACAGGATATTGAAATCTCACACTATCAGTGTGTTCAGGTTACCGTGTGATTAAAGCTTTTGTGGTATTTCTTTTACAAAGTTGGATGCCCTTTGTTTAGGGTATAGATGTTAAGAATTGAAATTGGTGGATCTTTACTTTGATGAGCATATAGAATCCTCCCTATCTGTTTTGATTAGTTTTGGTTTGAAATCTGGGTTTGTTTTTTTGCTTTTTTACTTTTTTGGGTTTTTTTAAAAAATATTAAAAGGCTACACCAGCTTGCTTCTTAGGTCCATTTTCTTGGAGCATCTTTTCCCAACACTTTACCATGAGGTAATGTCTATCCTTGATATTGAGGTGTGTTTGTTGGGTGCAGCAGTAGGATGGATTCTGTTTTTGGATCTATTCTGTCAGTCTTTCTAATGGCCAATGATTACTGATTTCTGTTATCTTTCTGCTGCTGCTGATGATGATGATGTGGGTGGTTATGGTGGTGGTGTGTATATATGTGTGTGTGTAGGTGTGTACAATTTTATGTTTTCCTTCTTTTGATTTTGCTGGTGTGAGATTATTTAATCCAGGAGCAGCGTGAAAAGTGTGCATCTTCCTTCATCCTACGTAATGTCCTGAGAGGAACTGTTCTTGGGTTATCAGGGATGCCTGTTGTAGTTGGGGTCTAGGACAAAGCATTAAGTTGCAAGATTAGAAGGGGAAGATCTGTGGGATCCTCAGGAGATGGGAACAAGAATGCAAGAAAGACTACCAAAGGTATTTTGTTGCAGTGATTGGGAAGAGACTGGGGGATTGGGTCTGGGGGAACAGAAAGAGAAGAGAAGGTCTGTGGCCAACCTACCTATTTTTCTGGCAGGTGTAGCCTGTAGTTTAGCAAAGTGCTTGCTGGAGGTGGAGGCTGGAACGCAGGGGAAAATGGGAGGTGATGAAGTTAAGGGAAGATGGTCTGTGATATCTACCAGAGCCAGGGGTGGTGGTAGGAAGGCTTCTGCCAGTGTGCTACGGCAGTACTAAGGGTGGATACAGGGAGATTTTTTCTGGGGAAACAGAGAGCATAGCTGAACATTTTTAAATTTTAATGCTATATTCAAATACAGAGTCATCTGTGACCTCTCTTTGTCACTCATATTCTGCTATCTAGTCCCCAAGAAACTTTTTAGACTCTACAAAATTCAAGATCTCTCTTTTCTCCATCTCTGTTACCTTCAAAATCTTCCAAGCCACAAATATTTCTTGCCAAGTCAGAATGTAAATCAGATCATTTATATGATGTACAAAACGGGAAGCATAATGCAACTAGGATTCCAGCTCTGAAGTCAAAATGCCAATGCTCAGATTCAAACTTCTGTAATACCATATACTGCCTTCCGAATCTTGACCAGTATAGTTAATATCTCCATTGCTTGACTTCATTTTTATAATGAAGATCATATTAGTAGCTATATTATAAATAATTGAAGAATATATAATTAGATACATCAAAAGAATCTGGATGAGTGCTTAGAACCTTAAATATTGGCTATAGTTATGTCACTCACTTGTTCAGCACACTATAAGGAATTTGTCATTGTTAGAATGAAATCCAAAATAAGCAGATTTTGGATATGGACCACAAAAACCTTATATAAGTTGGCCTTTCACCTGTTTATGCTTCTTTTATTATTTCCTTGAATAATTCATTCCATTGAGAATGGCCTCCTTGCTGTTACTAGAATGTATTAGACATTATAAATATGCTTATGGGCTGGTGAGGTGTCTCAGAAGTTAAGACCACTCGAAAATCTTCCAGAGTACCTAGGTTTATTTCTCAGCCACCACCCACATGGCAGCTCACAGCTGTCTGTAATTCCAGTTCCAGGAGATCTGATACCTTCTTATGGCTTCTGTAAGCACCAGAGGTTGGACACAGACATACATGCAGGCAAAACTCTCTCTCCACATACACAGAGACACATATTATGTCCATGATATATTATATGCTCGGTGATCTCATTTTCTCACTCCAGAACTGAGTTTTGAACACCTAGTATATAAATATACTAATTATATATAACAAATATTTGTTGAGCACCTAGTATATTTGTAATACAATAGTAGAAAAGCAGATAAAACCTTTATGAACAAATCTATGCCCTCCTGTATTTGGTCCCAGAATTGTTTTCTCAAACAAAACAATGATTTTTCAAATTTGACCTGGAGATATGTAGCATATAACCAAGCATAACAACCAAGCATACCAAGAGAGAAGGATATAGACTCAGTTGTACTACAATAATATCATGCTTTTCTAGAGTTCATGAGAAGGATAACATCTATGAGAGAAAGAAGAAAGGAGGAAAGACAAGTGGAGACCCCAATTTCCCAGATTTAAACATCAGGCTTCCATTGGTTGGGTGACTTATCAAAGAATACTGAGATCTCAAATCCAGTCATCTAGTTTGATATCTCTGAGGTTCAGAGAGGTATCCATCTTCCAAATTCACTAGTTCCATCCCATGAACTATAGATCTATTCCAACTGGAATATTTAAATGTTCCCACTCTCTGTTACAGGAAAATGATACTTTAGTAATACAACAAAGATTAAATGAGCCAGTAAGTCACAACTGAAGAAGCTATTTCGATAACTGTGAGGCATTTGACTGAGTTATTGGGAAATAATGGATGTTTTTATTAATGTGGACTGAAGGGGAAAATATACATGTTTTTAGCTTGTTACTAGAATAAATGCTGAATTTCAAGACTTACTTAAAGGTAAACAAGAACTCAGATTACTGAGTTAATACAACAGAAACCCATGACACTTCTGTTCCAGACCCTGGCTCCTTTTGGATATGTGATAGGCCACGCTCAGGTTTCTACTATGTCAGTTCTTAACCAGGGGGAGTGATAACACAAAGTGAAGACTCCTCCACACCCTACACAATTCCAGGGCTTAAAAATGCTGCAGCATATAGGCTGAAGCAGCAAGCTGATGGTTTAGGAGATAAACCAAGAGGTTTGACAGACAAGCACAACCAATAAGCTATGCCTGCCTCAGTCCTATCTCCATTATTTAGCACTATACATAACTGGCTGTTAGGCCCCATCCCCAAGGCTAGGTAGCAAGTTTTGCAACAAGTTTTCTGTTGACAGAAATCTGGAAGCACATTTTTCTTTGGTGAACAAAATACCCCATAATTCTTGTGTATAATTATACAATATTTATAGATGTTTATCTACTTTTCCACTGTGTATATTTTAATTATACAAACACTATATGACTTTGTTCCCATAAAAGGCAATTAGTGCCCATAAAGAAAAGGGCACTTGTAATGGAAACTCTTAGTTGTCAACTTGACACACCAGAGAAGAGACCTCCATTAAAGCAGTACTTCTCTCAGATTGGGTTGTGAGTATGGCATGTTCACAGGACATTTCTTTGATTGCTAATTTAGGTAGCAGGACCCAGACTTCTGTGGACCATACCATCCCTATGCAAATGGGTCTGGGCTGTATAGAAAAGCCATGAGCCTGAGAGCAAGCTAGTCAGCAGCACTCCTCTCCGTGGTCTCTGCTTCAGTTCCTGTCTTCAGGTTCCTGACCTTGACCTCCTGCCATGAATTATCTTGGTGATAGACTATTATGCATACAGCTGAAGCTAGGAACCTCTGATGAGAGATAAGATGTGACATTTGTCTTCCTTGGTTTTGATTACCTTCGTAGTGCAATCTTTTTTATTACTATCCATTTACCTGAAAAATTTATGATTTTATTTTTCTTCACTGCTGAATAGTATTCCATAGTGTGTTTGCACCACATTTTCATTATCCACTCAAAACTTAGTGTACATATAGGTTGTTTTCATTTCCTAACTATCATGAATAGAGCAGCACTAAACACAGCTGAGCAAGTATCTGTGGAGTAGGATATCAAATCCCTTAGGCATCTACCAAGCACTGTTATAACTGAATCATCTGTTAATTTTATTTTAGCTTTTCAAGGGTTCTCTACACTGATTCTAGAGTGGCTACATCACTTTGCAATTCCACCAACATCGAATGAAGGTTCCTTTTTCCTCACACCTCCTCCAGCAGCTCAGTTGATTTTTACCATTCTTCCAGGGACAAGATGAAATTTCAAAATTGTTTTGATTTACATTTCCCTAATTGTTAGCGATTATGAACATTTTGAGACATTTCTTAGCCATTTTCTTGTTTTGAGACCTCTCTGTGTAGGTCTCAGATTAGTTCTTTATATATTTGAGATATTAATACTCTGTTAGCAGTATAGCTGGGAAAGATTCTCCCCCTTTATGTGGGCTTTCTCTTCACCAAGTTGATTGTTTCTTTAGCTGTGAAGAAGTTTTTAGTTTTATGATATCACACTTTTCGATTGTTGGCCTTAATTCTTGGGCAGATGAAGTCCTATTCAGAAAGTCCTTTCCTACACGTATATCATGTAGGGTGCTACCTATGTTTTTTTCCTGACAATTTCAATGTTTCAGGCTTAGGTCTTTGATAATTGTGGAGTTACATTTTGTGCAAGGTGACAGGAACAGATCTAATCTCATTCTTCTATATGAGGACGAGTTTCCCAAGTACCATTTGTTGAAGATGCATTTTTCCAGCTTATATTTTTAGTATCTTTGTCAAATATTATGTTGGTGAGGTTACACATACTCATGTTTGGGTCTTCTTTGTTCCATAGGTCTAAATGTCTGCCCAGTTCAATATTGTTTGGGATACTAGATATAGAACAAAGGCTAGATCTAATGGATTGATGAGAAAGCATGAAAGGGAATGGTCAGAGAAACTCATAGGGCGAACCTGGAGAAAGATGGAGATCTGGATGGGTAGAGAGGTTGTTTTGTTTATTTGTTTAAAACAATAAACAGCATCAAGATACATATATTTTTCCACTTGCTTTTTCTCCTTAACAATGTCATTCATTCATTCATTCATTCATGCCCCGGCAATGTTTAAGCATGCATGGGCAGCCCGTTTATGGCAGTTCTCCAGTTGTTTCTATTCTGGGCAGTCCTAGATGCTTGTGTTATTCTCATATCTAGGATTTCACAGAATTCCTTTATATTGTCTATCCAGCATTTTGAGGGCCTTCTGTTGGAGGACGAGGCCACTTGTTGGTTCCTGGCCATCAGGATAGCTTAGACCTGAGAATAATCACACAGAAACCATATTAATTAAATCACTGCTAGGCCTATTAGATCTAGCTTTTTATTTGCTAACTCTTGCATCTTAATTTAACCCATCTCCATTAATCTCTGCATCACCATGAGGTCAGGCCTACCAGCAAAGTTTCAGTTTTTCTGTCTTCAGCGGCTCCATGGCTTCTCCTAACTCCACCTTCCTCTTCCCATGCTATAGGCCAAGCTAGTTTTCTTTATTCATTAACCAATAAAATCAACACATAGACAGAAGGACCTCCCACATCCCTTCCCCTTTTCTGTTTAAACAAAAAGGAAGGCTTTAACTTTAATATAGTAAAATTATGTATAACAAAACAGGTATCAAACAAGCATTATAGTTACAATATTTATATCTATTTTATCTTTTATCATAATTAAGGAAAACTATAACTATAACCATTTATTCTTCAACTCAATTACAGATTCCAGAAGGATATAATATTACCTAAATACACAGGAAGTGCATTGTAAGCAACTTCCAAAATTCTAGAATTGACAGAGACATCTCGCTACATGGACAGTCATCCAAAGTTCTTCTGTATCATTGGGGCATCCATCTTTGGCCTATAGGCCCACAGTATCCAGCAGACTTTTCCATTAAGCAGGAAATTTTAAAGACATTTCTGCCTATTTTGGTAGTTTGTCAGTCATTTTTTTCTGTGTCCTGCAGAATGTCGGGCAGACCCTTTCATGAAGCAGGAACCCTGAAGAATCATCTCACCTTTAGGCAAGTTTAGCAGTCATTTCTCTGTGGATACTACATGTCCAGTTTAGCAGTTCAGGCAAGAGCAGTTTCTTGCCAAATGGTCCACCAACTCCATAAGGAGCCTCTTCAATATCCATCATTCTCTTGAAGTAGGTTGGTGCTGCCAGAAGCAGATGTGTCTCACTGTCATGAAGAGTCTTAAGTTCTTAAACATTTTAAATGCCATATTCTGAAGGTATCTGAAAGATTTGAAGAATACCTATCTAATTGAACTATACCTCTATACATCTAGAAAATCTAACTAACATGACTACAAGTTTGACTATTATAGATGATTATCTATTAAACTATATTTTAATTATACATTACATTTTAAAATGAGCTACACAAACACAATACCTTAATCAAGATCAGAAATATACATATAACAAAACTGACCTTAAATTTGTATTAATAAACCAATATCCATACCAATGCAAATTATTCATATCTATATCATATGCCCCTTTAAATGTAAACGAACATTTATAGACAATATTTGGGAATATGGGAGTAGTTTTCTCTATACTGCTTCCTGCTGATTGGGGATGCTGTTAATTAGGTCTTTCATGGTGTATTCTGTGTGCTAGGTTCATCTCAGTCAGCAGTTAGGCAAAGTAAATTTTTGAGGGTGTTCTCAGCAACCTTTCAGGGGGTCGTGGTATATCAAACCATATTAACCTGGAATGAAACCACAGGTTCTCCTCTGTGGAGACAAAAGAAGAACCTCTTTTCCAAAGCAACATATACTTATATCCAAATTCTGAATTCAAGATACCTTTAAAATATATATATGTTGGCTTAGCTTAGCAGTCCATACAATGAAATATCTCTCTGTATGTAGCCCCTTCACAGTCAAAAAATTTAAAGAAAACACAATAGTACACATAATCTCTTTGTATATTCCATCTTTACATGGCTTATTCTTTTTTACTTCTTTAATCTATGACTATCTGTACTCTGGTTCTTTAAAGACCTTATTTTATATTTTTAAAAAAACATTTACTTGACTCTCTCTTCCTGTGCTGAGATCGGAGACGGCTCACACTGGTAGGGCTGTGCCCCCCTGGTGGTAAGATCCCCCCCGGGCCTCTTTGTTCTACAGGACACTGCACCTCTACCCCCCCACACTCCCCACACCTCCCCCA
>PVIU01017213.1:0-42535 GCA_004026605.1 Ondatra zibethicus
CCCCCATTGACAGCCACATTCAGAGATTCCGGTTTGATCATATGCTCATTCAGTCCTGGTCCAGCTGGATTTGGTGAGCTCCCATTAGATCAGGCACACTGTCTCAGTTGGTGGACCAGCCTTTCCCAGTCCTGACTTCCTTGCTCATCTTCTCCCACCTTCTGCTCTTCAACTGGACCTTGGGAGCTCAGGGGCACAGACTTTATACATCGTTGCTGGATACTCTTGGGGGCTTCTGTACAGATGAGGTTCAGGTCCTCTGACCTATGGGTCGGGGAGAAGCTTCCAGAAGGAATAGGCTGAGGAGGACCACAGGATTTCACAAGCTAGAGGTGACGGGCCGTTGTCTATCATTCATTCCCTGTTGGGAGTCACTGGATCCTCCTGGGAAATTTAGGTAGAGGATATCTTCTCCCTCAAATGTATGGGTAGACAAGAGTTGTTTAGGGGTAGTTCCTGGATCCTTAGACCTATGCAAGGGCCTAGAAACTCAAACTCCTGCTCTGGAGAGACCCTCTATTTGATGAAGATCCTGGGGGAGGATGCTCCACATACAGGTACGACTTCCCTTGGAATCTTTGCTGTGCTCCTGGACTGGACGGGGCCCTTCATCTTGCACCTGTGTACCTCACTTTGTCCAGGTACTACAGTGGTTTGGAAAAGCATGTTTTTAGGCAAGCAGCTACTAGGAATGTGATGGAAATGTAAATTATTGGTCCCTTACCTCAAATGAATGAATTAAAAACTCCAGGGTGAGATCTGCTAATCTGGACAAGATTTTCTTTATCTGCCCTGCTAGACACAGGTATACAGTAATTGCTCAGTGAACAGTTATTGCACCTTGTTTTCCTGGTTCTCAGAGTAGGGCTTTTCTCTTGATACACATCACACTGTGGGGCTTCTTCCTTTTGAGTCCAGGGCATCAGGCTTAGCTTAGGCAAAGGAGGAGACCTGGCCAGGAGGCAGATGCTCTGAAAACAGCACATAGGATGTAGAGTCTGAACCGAAGGCTTCTCTGGATACCAAGGCTCCAGCATCCCAGAGGAAGCGAGCAGGGCTTTGCCAGGTTCAACCAACTGCCAGCTCTCCTCCACACCTGACCCACACTGGCCTTGGCAGATGCTGCCAGATCTTTGCCAGGAACATACTTGTTAGGTTTGGGGAGAAGAATCTTTATCCTTTTTTTTTTTCTTAAATGAATCACTGACTTCAAGGTTTCCAGAAGTTACTAGAAGATTCTTCTTAACTTCAGGGAGTGAGAAGTGGGTTTCTTCACCCTGTTTCTTCCACGGAGGGTAGAATTTCCACAGATTCATTCTTCCAGGAGAGCAGTGTCTTTAAAAAATAATTACCTCTCTCTGTGTGTGTGGTGGGGAAGTGGTTCTAAGGGGACGATTCTCGAACTCTTCCTGTCTAAGGGAGTTTGCTCTTTAAACATGAAAAACCGTACACGTCTTCTTAAGGTGGAGTCAGGAAAAGCAACCGTTTACTACCCTTAATTTCTACACGTGTGTACGTGTGCACACACAAAACAAAAAATAAAATAAAAAAAACCAAAATCAAACCAACCAGCCAAACAAAAACATACCCTTATTGTTTTCTCAAGGGAAGGGGTAAGGAATGTGTTGGTTCCTTTCTCATCTGATAGATGGCGATTCTTCAACTTTTAATTCTAGCACTCACCCGGTTGTGGGAAAGAATCTAGGGCTTTCTCTACATAGGCCAGGCCTTTCTGTTTTATTATTTTAAAATCTATTTTGGGGAGTGGGAGGACAAAACCAAAACACATCAACTCTCTTAAATCTTCCTAAGTCATAAGGAGGAAACTCCTCAAGAAAGAAAAAGTTCGTATTTTTGTATTTTAGGATTTTTCAAAAAGCCAACCTCTTTCACCTTTCAGTTAAAGTAAGGGCCTTTAGTCAAATTTTCTTTTTTTTTGAATTGGAGGAGGGGCTGACCCTTGTTCAACCTTCAACCTCTCTTTTTACCATAGGACCAGTTTCTAAGCTTTCCTTTCTTTCTTTCTTTCTTTTTTTTTTTTTTTTAATGATTTTCAATTTTTTGGCAGAGGAGGGTAAAAGAGTCCTTCACTGACATTACACAGAAGAGAGGCTCCCCAAAGAGTAAATTAAAAATCAGACTTGCTGGGGGAAGGGAGAGTCCCCCTTGGCCCTCAGTTCTCAAATTTATGGGGGGGCGGTAGGGGCAGCCTGGGCTATCCGAATATTCCCAGGAAGCCTTCCAATTGCGCTCTTCGGGAAACTTTTATTTTAAAATTCAATCTGATTTTGGAGGGTGGGGGTTCTGGGGAGGGGAGAGGCGTTCCCATTAACCCCTTCTGTCCCAACAGAGGCCGCTCCCCAAAACTTTTCGGTGCCCCCACCCCCGCCCCACGCGAGCAGATGCCCCGCGCACGGGGCTGGCGCGGGAAAGTTTGGGGGGCCAGCGGCGGCGCGGGGGCCCGGCGGCTTTGTGTGCGGCGCGGGGCGGCGCGGAGGCCGGCGGCGGAGGCCGAGGAGAGGCTGGGGGCCGGCGGCTGCTCGGAGGCCGGCGGGGGCGGTGCGGGGCGCGGCGCGGCGCGGCGGGCGCGGGCCGGCGGGGCGATCTGCGGTCCCCGCGGCGGTCCCCCCCGGCGCCCCCGGCCCCCGCCCCCCGGCCCGCGCGGGGCGGGCGGAGGAGGGAGCGGCGGCGGCGGCGGCGGCGGCAGTGGTGGCAGCGGCATTGTGCGCGCGGCGCAGCCCGGCCCGGGAGGAGCAGGACGCGCCGGGGCCGCCTCCTCCCGCACGGACCGATGAGCCAGCCGGGCGGCGCGGCGGCTCCGCAGGTAACGCGGGGCCGGGGCCGGGGCCGGGGCGGGGGCCGCGGCAGCCCCGCGGCTTGTCGAGCGCGGGCGCCGGCTGGGGGCTCGGGAGCGGGGCCGGGCGGCCGGGGTGCGGGAGCGGCCCCCCTGGGGCGCTGCGGGGCGCGGGCGGCGCGGGGGCGGCGGCCGGGGCTGACGGGGACCCAGCACCGGGCGCCCCCCGCGGCCCCGTGCTCGGACCGGAGCCCAGAAACAAAGCGGCGAGAGCACGGAGCAGCCATTGCAGTTTGGACAATTCAGATTTTGCGAAAATGCAACCTTCTTCCAGCTCTCCCCCTCCCCCGAAATTTGCAATTTCCCCCTGACCCGCTCTGCTCTCAGGGTCCCTGGCGACTCCCCCCTTCCACCACAGGAGAGCTTTCCTTCCAGGCCCCCATCTTTGCAACAATCTTTTTTTTTTTTTTTAAAGGCCATATTTCCTTCTCTCAATTTTTTTTTCTAATTTTTCTTCAAACGGTAGTTTTTTTCCCATTAAAACGACGCCACCTAGAGGATACAATTTTGTAAATAATAAAAAAAGAAATTAAAATTGAAAAGAAATATTTTTTATTTCTTATTTTTTCAAAGTTTCCTCTACAAGGCAGTGGAGGGGGGAAAAGATTCTTTTTTTCTATCTTTTTTGGAGTGAAAAATTTCACTTTGATCCTTGACGGAACATGGAGACAATTTTTATTCCTGAAGCCAAATCCAGATAATATGTAAATGAAAATTAAGCTGGAATTTGAATGAATTCAATTCTTGAAGTGGAGAAAGCAGAAATACTCCCTAAAAGCAAAGACAGTTTAGGTACCCAAGTCATTTTAGTTTGAGGGGGGAAAAACTACCTGGAATGGGGAAAGGAGGGAGATAGTTCAGTTTGGGGAAAGCAGGGAGAATTGGCTTTTTGAAGCAATTAGAAATTGTGTTTCATTGTATTTGTGGCTTGTTTTGTTCGGTGGACAAAAATGACTGATTTTACCTTTTGTCAGTCTTCAAAGTTTTTCCATTTCTAAGAAAGAAGCATTTAGAAGAGAAAATGATCCTAAAATGTTGGCTTTGGACACACCCAAGAATTGTAGCTTGATTTTTTTTTCATTTGCATTTTACTGCTTTTAAGTCCTAAAGAGTCTAAGAAAAACAGAAACTGGAAAAGTTAGAGTGAAATCCTGCCTGCCTTTTTTCTGGTTTTTGTTAGTGTGTGTGTGTGTGTGTGTGTGTGTGTGTGTGTGTGTGTGTTTTGCTTTGATGGAATAATTACGGCTGTTTCCTGATTTTGTTTGCTGCAAGGTCTAGGCATTTCTTGTTTTGTTTTTTATCTAGAAAATGTCAGGGACCTTTTCTTGAGCAATATTCAGTGGGGAAAAATGTCAATTCATATATTGTACAAACTGAGTAGCCCACAGATTTGTAGGAGAGGCCGCCATTAAAATAAGATATGCATAATTAACATTATTATGAAAAACTAACAGTGGATTCACAGAAGCCCATTTTTTTATGACACGCAAGTGACTCAATTGATGAATATAAGGATTAAATAAATCCTTGTTGAAGAGAATTTCTCCTTCTTAATCTTGTTCATTCTCCCAACTAGAATATTATTATTATTATTATTTTAAAATTTGTGTTGGCTTCAGGTTTCTTTGTGATGTGGGTTTGGATAGTTTACAGTATTTTGTATTTTTCAATTTTTTTATTACTTTCAAAGGAGAAGAAATTCATTAGCCTTGATCATTTGGAGTGTGTGTGTGTGTGTGTGTTGGGGGGTGTAACAACAACAACAAAAAAAAAACCCACAAATTTTACTGACCTAGCAAGAAAAAAAGATGAAAGAGAATGGCAGAGAGATGAAAATTCTGATTTGTATCCATCTTCCCTGGGAAAAACACTTTACTGAAGAAATAGGCTAAAACACCAACTCAGCTATTTTTAGCAGCAAAATTTATTATTTTCTTTGAAGGAAAAACTAATCAGAATACACACAAAAGCCAAACCAGAGATGCTTGCCTTTGGAATTTGAAGTCATTTTACAAACAGGATTTTATGTGGAGATTTGGGCCTTAATATGAATCAATGGAGGTGAAAGAAAAAAAATTCAAATGACAGATATTGACTGGATTGAAAAATAAGATCTCTGCTCTGAGACGGAGGGAAATTTGTGATAAATTAAATTATAGTCTGATCGGATGTGCTGAGATTTTTTTGAGAAAAAAAAGTTCAAAATTTTCAGTCCAAAAGGCATATGTTGGTAACAATTGGGGGGATCTTGTAGGACTTGAGGTGGGAGCTGGGGTGGGTTACCTGGGGTGGGGATAGACCACCCTGGGCCCATGATCCAGGGTGCTCTTGGTGACCTGGCAGCCCTAGTCCATGCCTTGCCAACCTTGTCTTATGGTGATTGGGCTTCTGAAGGGCTCCTAATTCTGTGGCAGGAATAAATGAATTTAACAGCAGCACAGCTTTGACAATCCCATCACCGCCATTGCATTTTAATTTTTTAAATTTTAATTTATTTTTTATTTTTGTCACAAAATCCTTCAAGGCTGACTGGCCACATTCTGACATATTTGGAATGAGTTTTTTTTTTCACCCCCATTAAGTAGCATAGTTAAAGTAATATTTTTTTTCCATTGAATTATTTAGGACAATGTCTTTACGGTCAAGGTCTCAGGAGTTCTGGAAGCCTCGTGAGATCATGGGCTCAAGTTTAGCAGGCTGGAGGGAGACTCAAGTAGGGACAGTTGGATGGTAAGGGCATCAGGGGGAAAAGTCCAGGCTGAAGATAACAGGTTATCTCTAGTGCAAAGGAATGAAGATCTTTCTGCCCATCCCTTTGTGCAGCCTGCAGTCGGTCAAGCCACTCAGATTCCTGCAGTCCTCTGATGAACATTTTGTTTTGTGGCCTATAGTTATGGTTTATGGCCAAAGCTGCAAAGCATTTGCTTTGTAAACCTCCCCTTACAGAATTGGCCATTCTCATCATGTTCGCTGTGGAGGAAATAGAAAAAAAAAGAGGGGCACGCTGGCCCTCTTGGGGGCGGGGTTAGCTTTCTTTTGTTTCTCTTGGTGTCACTGAGGTGTGAGCTGACCTGGGCCTCATCTCTCTGCTTCTACTTTCTCAGATGGTGCGTGGCCAGAAATGGATATAGGAGCTATTTTTGTTAGTTCATGTCTGTTTATCATACACATATAATATTGGCCAAAAGATTTGGCAAATTGGACTTATGGGGTGGTGATTTGATGATGGTCTGGGTTATTTTGGTGAAAGATAATTTATACTCTCTCTCACAGTGGAGAGTCTTATTACTTAATGTTTTGCTTTTCTGCCTAAGGAGATTTTTTTTTCTAATAAGGTTTGAAGTTTCAAGGAGTAGATTGATAGTTTGACTTGGACCAAGCTCGGAAGAACAGCTTCCTTATGCTTTGAACTCTGCGCAGAGGTAGAGTTGAGCAAGGCCTGCTTTTCCATAACGACAAAGATGGCAGCTGAGTCTGGAAGACTCACGGCCTGTGGCTTGTACATTTGGGAACGGTTGTGAACTGTTCCAAGGTCAGACACAGTTTCTTCCCTCCCTTTGCCTCAGCCCTTGGTCCACTGTCTCCACTGACCTCAGAATCCTTCTTCTTCTTGGGTGATGAGAACTTTCTCGTCCTATTTGACTGGGTATAGCAGGCTGGCTTTTCATGGGCGTAGGGAATTCTCAGTACTTTCACTTTGTAGACTTTCATGACAGTTTGTGTCTCCTTTGTGGTTCCAAGAGGTGGCCGTGTAGGTTACTCAGGGCTAGCTCTCCCAGGGCCTTGATAGTGGCCTTCCTGTAGAGCTGGGCTTGTGAGGCGAGCACAACAGACTAGTTAGATGATGGGGTGCCTTGCTTTGGAGCCTGTCCTGGGACTCGCTCTTGTAGACCAGGCTGGCCTTGAACTCACAGAGATCCACCTGCCTCTGCCTCCCGAGTGCTGGGATTAAAGGTGTGTGCCACCATTGCCCAGCTCCTGATTCTGACTCTACACTGTGATGACGCTGTAACTGCTGATTCTGACTCTTAAGGAGTTAGCTGCAACTGCTTCATCATAGTGTAGAGAAAGCTGCTGAGGCCACATCTGGACTCCCATATTCTAGAGACAGAGGTGCGGTGGCCAAATGGCATGCATATCTCTGAATGACTAGATCTCAGTTAGACTTAGAATCACTGTTTATGGGTGAGTTGTAGAGTCCCTTGGTAAAGCAGTCCGTGTTAGAGAAGGGAAGAAAGAGGACAGAACATAGAGGTACTTCATGCAATGTACAGGCAGCGTCTCCTGAAACATACTTACATGTGAGGATGTCTGTATGTGATGAGAAGTACATTTCTGCCATTGGTCCTAGGAAGATCCCATCCAAAGGTGTTGAACTCGATGGGCTGGGAGTACCTTCATCTTCCTTGTTTGTACTATGTTTTCTCCTTTATCGCTTGACTGACCGTAGGAGAACTTCATAGGGTAGCTGTCCTGGGCCACCTGCTTTGTTCCCTGTTTGAATGGCTTTTCAGCCACCTGTGAATTCTTGGCTGTGTACATCAGGAGGCACAATCCCAGCTTGCTGGCCTTGGTGGGACATTTGGGCAGGGGCTGTGTCCTCATGCTGGAGAGGTGTTGGCGCGTGGTGTGGAGCTCAGTGGCTGTTATGGTTGCTTGCATTTTCTACTTGTAAGTTTTCCAGAGAAGTCTTTTTGAAGTAGCCCCTGTTGGGGCTATATTTACGCTTTAATCACTCTGGAAGTTTGTGGTTTTTTGTTTTGGTTTTTTTTTTGTGTGTGTGTGTGTTTGTGTGTGAACGATTTCCTGAATTGCTGCCTTCATCATCTCGTTCTTTAAACATGTCAGAGTAGCGTGGTCTAACAGAAATAGAATTCAAACCACAAGCTGGAACCACATATGTAATTTCACATTCTTTAGTAATCTATTAGAGTCTACAAAGAAACAGGTGACATTGATTTAGTAAAATGTGTTTTTAACCCTGAATTTGAACAGCGCCACCATTTTGACCCACCATCAATATACAAAGTAATTAATGTGGCGGTGCTCATTGCAGGAGGGAGCATGAGTATTGAAAATCTGTGAGCACCCCCTCCAGTAGTGATTCCCAGTTCTGACTGGCAGCCTTGCTTCCTGTGTTGAGTATTGATGTGTGGCCAGTGACCATGGTGGACGGTGCAGGGCCAGCCAGACCCACATTCTGTCTGGTTGTTGTTCAGGTTAGCCTCAGAAGGCTAGCAGTATCCCTCGACTCCCGTGGCTTCATTGGTGGACTTCCCCCCTGAGTCCCATTGGAGGGTTTCAGCTTCTTGTGGCGAGTCCCTCAATCCATGCAGTTCGCCCATGTCAGAGTGGTCCACACCTCTGTGCTCTTAGTTGAAAATGACAGTGGCTGGGATGTAGTAGGATGTGGCGGGCACATGTGCAGGTGTGTCTGCCCATGTACCTGTGTGTGTGTGTGTGTGTGTGTGTGTGTGTTGAAGCTGAGCCCCGCATGAAGAGGACAGTCATTGGAGCTGGGGTTTAAATAAAATGTTGTCTGAAAGAGATATGAAGGGGTGGGGTGTGAGGAGAGGGAGGAGCTAAGGGGGTGTCAAAGAAATCCATTTCTTAAGTGAAAATGTGAGGCCATCAAGAAGTTACCTCAGGTCAGTGCTACCTCAGATGTTCAGAAAGCTCCTGATGGAAACATGGGAAGCTAGGACCAGAGTCTGATATCCTGGTGTATGGTGAGCTTTGTGTCACCGTGGGAGGCACTTTTGGTTTGGGGGCTACAGCTTCTGCATGTGGAGAAGGGGGTGAATAGTTACCCGGACCTTGAAGGGGACTTCCTGATGAGATGAAGCAGCCTAGTGAGAACACCAGGCGGTGTGGACTCCTTAGAGGGCAGCCAATGTATGCTACTTGACACTTGATCAAGGGGACAGTGGGTCTCCATCTGGGCAGACTGGGTCTCACTGACACTGCTTAAACTAGGTCAGGAGACCTGGAGAGCTTTTCTTTAATAGGTGGATAGTATGTTTACACACACACACTCTCTCTCTCACACACACACATACACACACACACACACACACACACACACACACACCCTTTTTTTGCTCTAAAACTGGCAGAGGTGAGGCTTTTTATCAGTGTTCTCTGCACTCTTGTTCAGGGATACTGAGTGTTTCCTGGTCTGGTCCTTTCAAAGCCAGTGGCCTAGTCTTTAAAGAGGTGGGCTTACAGCGGGCCTGTCTGGACTTTCTGCCTTCCTCTCTGTGCCAGAGCAGCTGAGATCCTTGGGAAGGTTCCTCTTCAGCAGCTGGAGTTAAGTTTCTCTCCTCGTGCTTCCTCAACTCTGTAGATTCAAGCCTGAGCTGGTCATTTACACATCTGTTTTTCCAGCCAGCTGGAGACTTCCTGAAGGCTAGAGATCATGGCTTATTCATCTTGGGGTCTGGCACAGCGCAGAAGCTCAGTAAATATTTGATGACTTAATTTGGCTTTTGGAAGTAGCTCAGCTGGAATTGAGTCCAGTGAGGAGTGGATGACCAATTTGGTTTTGGCTATTTGGTCCAAACTGGTGTCTTCTTAGGGAGCCATAGACAGTGTTCTCTTACGATTGGCTCTGAATCTCCAGGCTCCCTTGGGAAAAACAGTCAAACGGAATCCTCAGCAGGGTAGGGAGTGAGCTTCCTTTAACTTTACATGCCTTGGAGATTTTAAAAATACTTTTGACCACATTACTGCTCTTTCCCCCCTTTTGTGTGTGTGTGTGTGTGTGTGTGTGTGTGTGTGTGTGTGTGTACAGATGTGCTGACCTGTAAGTGTGTATGTAGAGGCCAGAGGTCCGCTTCAGGGCTCTTCTCACAGAACTCTCTGCCTTCTTTTTTTGAGTCAGGGTTTCTCCGTGAACCTGGAGCTCACAGTTCAGCCAGACCCCAGGATTTTCCTGCCTCTCACGCCCCTCCCCCGGGGGTTACAAGTGTAAGCTGCTGTTCCTAGCTTTGACGTGGATTTTGGATTGAACTTAGGACTTCATGCTTGCACAGTGAGCTTTTTGCCCACTAGGGCAGCTCCCCAGTCCTGTAGTATTTCTCCGTGTGTGGAGTCAGGTTGACATTGGCTATTCTTAGTTGTTCTCTATTGTATTTATTTACTTTTTGTGGAGATAGGGTCTCTCACTAAATGTGGAACTCTTCCATTTGGCTAATTTGGCTGGCCTGCAAACTCCAAGGATCTTTCCTGGGTTTATAGGCATGTGCCATCACATTTGGCCTTTTTTTTTTTTTTTGAAAACAACTTGTGTTCTGGGGGTTGAATTCAGGTCTTCATGCATACTTAGCAAACACCTTACCAACCCAGCCTCAGGATTCAGTATTTCTTTAGACTGAGTTGGAAGCCAGCAGGAGTCACCCTCTACCTGGTGGAGTGGGGAACAGCCAGCACCTCCTGGAAGTGGTTCGCCAGCCCTGCATGTGTTTGCTTGAGAAGAGAGTCCCAGCTACTTGCCAAAGGGCTGTTTGCCGAACATTGGACACAAGGGCCCTCAGACTCCAACTGGCTGTGTGATTTGATACCCAGCCAGCTTCATCGTGGGTTCAGTTCTGTGTTGCAGATGCCAAACTTCAACTAAAATTAATGAGGGAAAACTGAGATTATTGTTTGTTTGCTTAATTTCTTTCTGTTTTATATGAAACTTTATCATTTTGACAGTTTGTGCCCCAGTTCAGTAAGGAGATGGGAGTCTCAGTTTAAGGTTGACCACGTGTCTTCAAGTTCACTTCCACTTCTGTATTTCATGTGTGTGAATGTGTGCGTGTGTGTATGCAGGCCCGTGTTGCTTTTCCACCTTGTTCCTTGAGAAGCAAGTAGCATTACAGGCACACACTCCTATGTGTGGAGTTTTATGTGGCTCCTGAGGATGTGCGCTTAGGCCCTCGTTTGTGTGCACCAAGCACTTGACCCACCAAGCCCTCTCCTCCGCGCATGCATATTCCTGTTTCTGAGTTAAGGAGGTGCATCCAAGTGCTTCTCACAAATGAGTTGTCTAGCTCCTGGTAGGGTATGCTGTGACTCAGACTCCTCTATTGTCCCTTGCTTTGGCTGGGCTTGGCAGCAGTGCAGAGAGGATAGTGTTTTCCTAGAGAAGTCTCTGGAATTCTGATCTTAGATCCCTCTTCTTGCTGTGTCTTTGGGGCAGGTTGCCGTCTTTTTGCTATGACCTTCTCTAAACGGTGCAAACTACCTATGGTGTTTGCTTCTCTGTAGCTACAGAGATGAACTGTCCTGTCCGTTGCAGAGCACCAGTGTGACGTTTCCAAGGGCTGATTGGGCAGACAGAGCTGGAGAGGCTTAGTCCCTACTCTGCTGCACCGCTCGATCGTTTGAGGATCTTAACCAGAGCTCTTTATTTCTTTGCTAGTTGTTTTCCTTATCTGTAATGTGGGGATGACAGTATTGATGATGGTGATGCTTATGGTTGTGAGATGTGAGGAAAACCTTTGTAATAGACAAGAGGCTTTTTATCATCACGGTCTGCTTTTCTGCTGCTTAATCCAGGCATGGTAAAAAGGTAACATACATTCTGCTGCTTCCCTTTCAAGCCTGTGGCAGACATTACTAATCAATCATGGCCTTCTTCTGTCCCCTTGACTCGACTCAGTGTGCTTCTCAGTCACTTGAGTTTGTCTTTCCTGATCTAATCATGTTTATCCTGCCCCCAACATACAGAGGAATGGAGGCTGGGGAAGGAAGGTGGAGTGACTTGTCCCTAAACTCAGCAAGTAAGCAGAGTAGGATTCAAAATCTCAGATTTCTTCACTCCACAATGAGCGCTGTCCCTGCAATCTGCACATACCCTGTGTTAAAGGGAATTAAAGCTAATTTGGTCTTGAGAAATAGCCAGAGAATCCTGGCTGCTCCTTTCCTTGTTATAATTAGACACCCTTGGGGCTGTCATCCAAGCTGGGCTGGATGGCCTGCTTCTCAGCCCAGACCAAGAAACTGATCAGATTTCAAAGGGAGGGTGCTGGGGGGGCATGGTTATGGTTGGAGAGGGTGTCCCTCCCTCACTGAAACACTGCAGATCACAGGGGAATGGCAGGCCCTGGATATCTGGAATGTGGTGTGGGTTTGTGACATGCTTGTTTGTATACCGAGACAGAGGATGTCTTATACCTTCTGTGTTTTAATTTCTACATCTGGGAAATGGGCTGGTAAGAATACTTTACAAGAAGGAACTAAGATGACATTTTTGAAATGATTTTTTTTAAGTTTTTGAGACAGGGTTTCACTGTGTAGCCCTGCCTGTCCTGGAACTCACTCTGTGGACCAGGCTGGCCTCAAATTCACAAAGATCTGCCTGCCTTTGTCTCCTGCGTCGACTGGGATTAAAGGCGTGGGCTTGAAATGCTTTTGAACACCAGAGCCTCAGTGTGCCTCTTAGCCTCTGAGAGTCCGGAGTGCTTGGGAGCCGCAAGGATGTGGAGGAATGCACTGGAGATGACTCTGTTCTGCTCTTAACCAGGAAGGGAGGGAGAATGAGGTGAGGATGGTATTGAGTTGATGGAAAAATGATATAAATATTTTGGCTGACATAGCAGAATGGAGCCTCATATGAGCTAGAGAGAATCAGTGGAGTCAGGTGATGCCAGGCTCCCTGTGGGCCGTGGACACACAGGAGCATCACTGTGAAGTGAGTGGAACCTGAACAGGGGCTCAGCTAGGCTGGCATCCTTGGGTACCAGCCCTGGGCCTGGACAGGGCCAGGGAGGAGTGAAGCCTGGCAGGTCCCCTGTGGGTAAGAGGCCTGGTGGCCTTTGGGAAGTCCCTGGCTTTCAGTTTGCTCATCCTGTCCTGAGTCAGAAACTGTTCTGGCTTCATATCCTGGATGTTATTATCCAAGACAGCTCTCGCCTGAGGAGCTGGCCGCACATCTTTCAGCTTTGAGCCCTGGTGTACAAATCCCCATCTGCCCCAGTGTTTTTCTAGAAAACGGGAGGAGTGAGGGTGGGGATTTTTTGTTGGATACATTTTGCAAGGAATTTGTGTTTGGCTATTTGAGCGCAGAGTTCTGTGAGGCAACTTGATGTAAGCAGGACTTTTGGAATGGCCAGCGAGAAGAAATGAAGACATAGTTGGATAGTGGGGATTTTTTTTCTTTTAATTTCATCAACTGGGAGAAATAACTATCAAACTTTAAGTGTGTTTATGTGGGTGTTTCTCCCAGTGGATGCTGGGAAAACAGAGAGTGAAAGTGATTCAAAACAAAACTGAAACTGATTTGGAATGAGGCCCTGGGGAGGGAAACTTCCTTGGGGTGCCAATAGTGTTAGGTGGAATTTGCTATGTGTCTTGCCTCCTTTCTGAGTCTACACCAGAACAGCTCACAGTGATGGTCTGAGCTCCTGCCATCTAGTGTATTCTAGAATCTCCACCTGGCGTGCAGCCAGTAGACCCACATCGGAGTTTAAAGACTTGTGAGGAAAAGTCCCACTGATGCCAGTGAGTAGCATTGCTGGCAGGTTGAGACAGCTTTCTACATTGGCTTAAGTAAGATATGCTCTTAAGGTTAATTCTCCGTTAGCCTTTCAATTTACTTATTTATATCTGTACTTTTGTGTCTGTGCAAGTGTGTATGTGTGTGTGACGGGGGAGGGAGAAAGGGAGGAGAGAGAAAGAGAGACACACACATGTAAAGATCAAAGATCAACTCTAGGTGTCTAGGCTCTGTCCATCTTGTGATGTGAGAGAAGATCCTTCTTTGGGACACACAGCTCACCAGTTAGGCTTAGGCTGCCTAGGCAGTGAGCCTGAGGGTCTTCTGGATCCATCTTCCCAGTGCTGGGATTACAGGTTGATACCCCCACACTTGACTTTTTCTGTGGGTGCTGGGAGGAGACCTTGTACAGAAAGCACTTTACTGGGTGAGCCCCCTCCCTGCCTTCATTTTCTTTCTTTCTTTTTTTTTTTAAACTAATTTAGCTGCTAGGATCGTTGAAATTACCCCTGTGGCTCAAATTATATTTCTACTGGCTAGTGTTGACCCAAGTCACCTATTTCTACTCCCTCTGTACTTGAGGAGGTAAAACCTGAGAGAGTGAGAGCAAGCGCAAGCCTCACCTCAGGTTGTCACACAGCAGCTTTCTGAGTGAGCTGAACAGCGTTCAGGACTCCAGTCCTGGTGGAGACTAAAGATGTTGTGGGTGGGGTTGTAGGGGTATAACTGAGTGGAAAACAGATCAGGCCATGGGAACTTAGCAGAGCGCTGTGCTTACAGAAAGCAAGAAATTGTAGACAGAAGTTTCTGCCCTGCCTGGTCCTGCAGCCATTCAGCCCCAAAGAAACACAGACCTATAGTAATTATAAACTGTTTGATCTCTTAGCTCAGGCTTATTACTAACTAGCTCTTAAAACTTCAGTCAACCCATAATTCTTATCTTACCACGTGGCTTGGCACCTTTTCTCAGTAAGGCATTCTTATCTTGCTTCCTCTGTGACTGGCTGACAACTATGTCTCTGCCTTTTCTCTTCCCAGTATTCTTCTAGTCTGGTCAACCTGTTTATACTTCCTGCCTGGCTACTGGCCAATCATCATTTTTTGTTTTCTTTTTAATTATTTTTTATTGATATTTATTGAGCTCTACATTTTTCTCTGCTCCCCTCCCTGCCTCTCCCCTCCCTCCTTCAATCCTCTCCCAAAGTCCCCATGCTCCCAATTTACTCAGGAGATCTTGTCTTTTTCTACTTTCTACTTCCCATGTAGGTTATGTAAATCTCTCTTAGTGTCCTCATTGTTGTCTAAGTTCTCTGGGGTTGTGGTTTGTAGGCTGGCTTTCTTTGCTTTATGTTTAAAAACTACCCATGAGTAAGTACATGTGATAATTGTCTTTCTGTGTCTGGGTTACCTCACTCAAAATAATGTTTTCTAGCTCCATCCATTTTCCTGAAAAATTCAAGCTGTTGTTATTTTTTCTGCGTGTAGTACTCCATTGTGTAACCACATTTTCCTTATCCATTCTTCAGTCGAGGGGCATTTAGGTTGTTTCCAGGTTCTGGCTATGACAAACAAAGCTGCTTTGAACATAGTTGAGCACATGTCCTTGTGGCACGATTGAGCATCCTTTGGATATATACCCAAAAGTGGTATTACTGGGTCTTGAGGCAGGTTGTTTCCTAATTTTCTGAGAAATCGCCACACTAACATCCATAGGGGTTGTACCAGCTTGCACTCCCACAGCAATGCAGAAGTGTTCCCTTTTCCCCACAACCTCTCCAGCATAAGTTGTCATCAGTGTTTTTGATCTTGGCCATTCTTACAGATGTAAGATGGAATCTCAGAGTTGTTTTGATTTGCATTTCTCTGATGACTAAGGATGTTGAACATTTCCTTAAGTGTCTTTCAGCCATTTTGATTCCTCTGTGGAGAGTTCTCCGTTTAGGTCTGTGCTCCATTTTTTTTTTGTTGTTGTTGGATTATGTGTTCTTTTGGTGTCCAATTTCTTCAGTTCTTTGTATATTTTGGAGATCAGACCTCTGTCTGATGTGAAGTTAGTGAAGATCTTTTCCCATTCTGAAGGCTGGCGTTTTGTCTTGTTGGCCATGTCCTTTGCTTTAAAGAAGCTTCTCAGTTTCAGGAGGTCCCATTTATTAATTGTTTCTCTCAGTGTCTGTGCTGCTGGAGTTATATTTAGGAAGTGGATCCCTGTGTCAATGCGTTCAAGTATACTTCCCTCTTTCTCTTCTATAAGGTTCAGTGTTGCTGCTTTATGTTGAGATCTTTGATCCATTTGGACTTGAGTTTTGTACATGGTGATAGATATGGGTCTATTTTCATTCTTCTACATGTTGATACCCAGTTATGCCAGCACCATTTGTTAAATGTGCTTTCTTTTTTCCATTTGATATTTTATGCTTCTTTGTCAAAAATCATGTGTTCGAAGATGTGTGGAGTGATATCCGGGTCTTCGATTTGGTTCCATTGGTTCTCCTGTCTGTTCTTATGCCAATACCAGGCTGTTTTCAGTACTGTAGCTCTGTAGTATAGTTTGAAGTCAGGGATTGTGATGCCTCCAGAAGTTATTTTATTCTACAGGACTCTTTTGGCTATCCTGGGTCTTTTGCTTTTCCATATGAAGCTGAGTACCGTTCTTTTGAGGTCTTTGAAGAATTTTGCTGGGATTTTGATGGGCATTGTATTGAATCTGTCCAATCATTGTTTTATTAAACCAATATGAATAACAAATGTTTATAGTTTTCAAGAGCATTATCCCACAGCAAGAAATAGATTGGCAATTTAGAAGGAAGAGTTAAAGAATGTCCTGTTCTGCTTACCAAGGCTTCTAAACATCTGCCAAGAATTTTGAAAGAAAGTAAAAAGAATGGCAAAACATAGACAGTCTTCGAGCTAGAACTGGGGTGTTTGTGTGGGTGTGTTCCAGGTGGGCATGGAGACCCAGCTATACTGGGGTGTTCTGGGCTTTGAGGCCTAGGGGTTGGAACTGGAAGCCATTCTTTCGTTGAATCTGGTTTGTTCCATCATTTCTGGGAAAGCAGGGCTTCTAGGAGACCGAGAATACATGCTGCCTCAGTGGGCAAAGCAGGCTGGTGGGAGGCCCTTTAGCCTAGGTCTCTCAACTGGTCCTGAGTCTTGTAGGGGAATGAGAGCCAGAAGCCCAGTAGCTAACTTTCCACCCTGGATTCTGGCTCTGAGTGTTATGAAAGTTGAAGCCAAGTGTTGGAAATTGAGTGATGGTTTTGTTTCTAATTGGGATCTCTGTCAAAAGGTTGCAGGGCTGCATTCATATTTATCTTACTTTACTTTTGCAAAATGGATTTTTTTCTCCGTTGAAGTATTTTTGCCACTGCACATTGGCTGAGTGTGTTATATGCCCAGCACTGGGCTAAGCAGTTAACATCTGGCATCTCACTTAGTACAGTCATCCATTTGTCTTTTCAGGGACACACACTCACATGATGTATGTGTGCGTGTCTATGTGGATATGTGTGTAGATTCTCTGGGGTCTGCCTGTCACCATCCTGAAACCCCAGTAGTGGGGTTTCAGATGCATGCCCCTGTACCTGTCTTTTACCTGGGTGATGGGGATCTGAACTTGGGTCTTCATGCTTGTCCAGCAGGACTTTTACCCATTCAGCCATCCCCTGCCCCAGCCCCTATTTACTTATGTTTTCAATGTGAGTCTGTTGAGGTTGGAGATGAAAGGAGGTACAGAGGTCACACAGGTGGCTTCAGTTGCAGTTGGATTCAAGCTCTGGTGGACGCAGAATTCCGGCCCTGTCTGAGCTGTGAGTTCTTGTTCTGTTATACAGCCAGGGAAAGTGCAATGGTGCACACAGTGTGTGGAGTTGTTGGCCGGGCTGGACTTGAGCTCAAGTCTTGCAGACTTTGCCATTCTGCCCTTCGCCTTGGCTGTGATGGATTTTCTGGCTGTGATGTGGAGAAACTGTGCTCCCCATTCTGTTCAGCCTCAGGATCCCCTGGCTTTTATTCCCCAGACCCTTACGCGCCTCAGCAGGCCAGCGGGGTGTGTTCTGTGTGCACAAAGCCTCTAATACGGCATTTGAAAACAGTCGCAGGTTTACTCTAATTAATTACATTTGACATACTTGGAACCAGGGCCTCCCGGTTGCAGAATGCAAATTTCTACCCAGACAGATGTAAGGTACGCGTACAGCCAAGAGCTCTGGTGCGTCCCAGCCAGGCTTGGCAGTGTTGCTCGTGCTCCTCACGGGACAGAGACAGACAGTGAGAAGTGGAGTCAAGACTCCACCCTGGGGATGCCAGGAGCCCACAGGCAGTGGGAAGAGGAATAACCATGGGTTTTAGGTCTCCAGTCTGGGGGAATCGTTGCCCTTCTTTGAGCCTCAGTTTCTTATGCTGTACAATGAGAGCTTTGACTGGATGGTCTCAGAAGTATGTGTTGCTCAGTTGTTCAGGGGAAGGAAGGCAATTAGAGAAGCAAGGTTTCTCTTTAGAAGAGAAAGCCTGGAGTTTGGACATACAGCTGTTGAGATGAGAGAGGCTTGGGCAGTGAGGGAGGCAGGAGGTTGTGGAACAAACAGTTCTGAAAGGCGGGGCACCTGATGCAGATGCTGCCACTCGCAGGGCTCCAGCTGCAGAGCCACAGATGCATCTGCCCTGCCTCTTGTGCACGCACTCTCCCAACCTGTGTTGGGTATTCGTCACTCTGTGTGATGGTGCCCTAAAACTTAGTGACTCAACACAGCAACAGCCACTTCTGGTCTCTGTGGACTGGGGATTTGGGAATGGCCCAGGTGAGTTCTGACTCAGGGTCTCTGTTGTCTCATCACATGGTGGCTGGGGATGAAGTCATCTTAAAGGTTTTTCTGTGCACATTGTTGCCAGGAGTTTGAAGACTCAGATGACTTTGGGGCTTCATAGACGATGGTCTGAAGGGACAAGGACCCTGTCCCTGTGTAAGAGGGAAAGTAGGTGGGTGGGGTAGCATCCTTTATGACTCCATACTCCTGTAGCACACTTTACCATGACACTTCATTGATGGAGACGGTTCCAGAGGTGTGCCCTTGTGAACACTAAGGAGGAACCCAGACATGGCATTCAGTTTGTAGGATGGGAGATAGATTGATGTGGCTCTCTTGGGAGAATGCAGGGAGCTGTTCTAGTTACCCCCTATCAGTCTGTCTGTCTCCGTCCATCTCCTGAACACCCATCTATGCATCCAGTTCCTCCATCCTTTAGAGATCTGCCGTCCTGTCTCGCCATCCGCCCATCCATCCATCCACCCACCCACCCACCCATCCATCCATCCAGTTCCTCCATCCTTTAGAGATCTGCTGTCCTGTCTTGCCATCCGCCCATCCATCCATCCATCCATCCATCCATCCATCCATCCATCCATCCATCCATCCAGTTCCTCCATCCTTTAGAGATCTGCCGTCCTGTCCCACCATCCGCCCACCCACCCACCCACCCATCCATCCATCTGCTCATCCATCTGCTCATCCATCCATCCATCCATCCATCCATCCATCCATCCATCCATCCATCCAGTTCGACACATCTTGATCACCTGATATGAGCCAGGTGCAACTACAGGAGCATTCAACAATGAGCTCAAAGGGCAAAGAGACAGGATTAATTGAGAACTTCTTGAATATTAGTCTTTTATCCTCAAAGTGTTACTGCAACATAGTACCATCTTTATTTTCATACCGATGAGCCAATGAATGCAATGGCTAGTTGACCTGCCTAGGCTCAAACCAATTTGTGTCAGGGCCAGATTCAAACCTGGGACTTCCTGACCACATTGTCTCCAGCTCCCTCCACAGATGAGGCAGGCTCCAGTTTGCTCTCCAAGTATGAAATGTCTTTCCAGAGTTCTTTCTTCATTCCTGGCTTTTTAGATTTTTCCTAAGTGAAAGTAGGTTTATTTTTCTGACTATAAAAATAACACATTCATTACAAAAACATTCACGCAGTCCTGAAAAGTAGGAAGATTATTCTTAAAAAAAAATCACCTGAATTCTGAGATAACCACTGTTCACATTTTGATGAACGTTATTCAAGTCATTTCTACATATTTAAGTATTTATGATTACAGTTTTGCACAAATGGGATTATATTTTGCATGCTGTTCTATGGCTGGCTTGCGATAGCTATCATCTGTGAATGCAAACATTTCTAACTGGGCTGTACCTCCACCATGGGATGCACCCCAACTCGGTGTCTAGATTTTGGCTGCCTCTTATTTTCATTGTTATATTCACACAGTGAGACAAGTCTTCATACATGTCCTGAGCCCTGCTCCGGGAAGCAGGTGCTAGGCTAGCTGTGGAGGATCATGTGCATGAAGACAGACTTGCCTTCACCTTATCTCCTCCCTCCCCCACCAGGGGCTTCTGGTTCCTGGTGTTTATCTGACCCATCACTCAGCTGTATTGCCTGCCAATCATTAAATTGTTTTTTTTTTTAACAATTTTATATTTATGTGCCCATGTGTGCAGGAGAGGGGCGTCTGTGTGTGGTGTCAGGGGATAGCTTGTGGGAATCAGTTATCTCCTTCCCCCACTTGGGTCCAGGGGGTTCAGCCCAGGCCTTCAGGCTTGGCATTGCCAGTCCTCCCTTCAGATTTGTTGTTGCTGATTTTATTTTGTGAGCTAGGGTTTCCATAAGTAGCTGAGCCAGCTTCAAACTCAGAATCCTCCCACCATAGTTCCGAATGCCTGGATTCTAGGCGCGTGTCACAGTGATGCCCCCCCCTCGCTCTTAGGATTTAGAGCTACTAGTTTTGTTATTTATGTTCCTGTTATTATTTTTTAAAACACTTTTTGTTACTTAGCACTGGTGGTGGCTAAGTAAAATGCTTAACTTTAAAAAACATTCATATATTTTTGTCTCAAATTTTGTTTTCTCTCTTTTTTGCATCATGCTTAGACGTCTTTGCATTAGGAATTTATAGAGAAACAGCAAGCTGTGGGAGGGCAGGAGAGATCTGCAAATCATGCTCACTTGACACGCAGTCAGTATTCAAGCTGTAGATGATGCAGCGGCAACAGTACCGTAGCTGAGTCTGGTGGCACAGACGTGTAACCCCAGCACTTGGGTGCAGGTGAAGGATCGGAAGTTCAGGGTCATTCTGAGCTACATACTGCGTTGAAGACCAGCCTGGGCTACATGAAACCCTGCCTGAAAACACCAGAAAATGAAAAAGGAGGAGGGGGAGGAGGAAATCCTATAACAATCAAACCACAAAAGGTGATCAGAAGTCAGCAGCAACAACAAAATGACTCGGCTGCCAACTGGGAAGGGATTCAAGTGGAGACATCCCAACAGAAGAGACAGAGTTGGCAGCAAGCATGTGACAAGTTGACACAGTGCTCAGTGGCACCAGTCTGGGGAAATGCAGTTCAAACCCACTTAAGAGGGAGACATGGCGGGCGGGAGGGAGAGACTGAATGAACAAGTGTCGGCAAGAATCTGGAGAGACTGGAGCCTGATTGTCGATGTAGATGTGCTGAGTTCTCATATGAATGAAACACAGGCTCATCCCACAGTGCCTGCAGTGCAGCCGTCCACGGTGCACACACATACAGCCCAAGGAATTTAAAGCAGAAGAGAGACTATATGGCGTATCTACCCAACAGAGTATTATTCAGCCTTCAAAAGAAGATCTTACCACCCAGCGCTGTGGTTGAAGCTTAAGGACATAGAAAAGACAGCCTTCTGTAGGGTCTACTTATGTGAGTTTTTAGAGTCAGAAATGCCAAGGAAAATGTGTGCCAGCAGCTGGAGGAAAGGAAGGGGGAGTTGGTTGGTGGGTGCAGAGGTTTCCGTTTGGAGAACCCCTGAGTTAGTGGCACAGAAGGGGAAATATACTTAACCCTATTGAACTGTCATGTTAAGATGGTTAATATAGTAAAAGAGACAAGTCAAATATTTACATAACCCGACAAATCCACCAGAATCAGAAAGCAGAGAAATAAAAAGGTGGTTCTAAATAAATCCCCCTCCCTCATATTCACCGTGGAAACATCAGGACATTTTCTTCTAGGTATTTATAAGCATATTTCTTATTATCTAAGTCATAATATATTAGAATTTTGCTTCTATATTGCCTTACTGATTTTCAGGAAGAGGCACTGTTTGTAGAAGAGAGCCGATCTAATGCAGCTAATCATGCTGTATTGTTAGAGCTTTAGGTTTGTCCTCAGTTTTGATTTCCATAAAATTGCATCTTCCATATAGAAAACATATTGATAGCTTAAAATCTTCTCCTTTATTTCCAGAGAGGGATTACTAGGTCAAAGGTGGACCATTTCCAAATGTCCTGCCTCTTTTATGGCTTTTATTGGAGGATGTTTGGGAACCTCTGTTGACTTGGAAAAAGAAACAGAATTCTCTTTAAAAATACCTTCTTGCTGGGTGTGGGAGGGTACGCTTGTAACCCTAGCATTTGTGAGGCTGAGGCAGGAAGTAGTCTGGCCAACACTGTGAGTTCCAGGTTGGCATGTGCTGCAGTGTGGCACCCTGCTTGAAAAAAGTCTTGATTTTGTTACTAAAAAAAAGGATTCAACGAAGAAAACAGTTTATGCACAAAAGGACCAGTAACCCCATGTTTCTCCAACTCACCAAAGCGACCCCCACTTATTTCATGTTTATTTTGGCAATGTTATTCATGCAAATACTAATTTTTTCAGTAAGACATTTTAAATCTTGTTTCGTTTACTAGAACTCACTCAATGAGTCTTTTTCCCACGTTTGTGCTGGCATTTCGTCTTCGGATGACAATGCCCTTTTGAATGTATCCCTCTGCCCACCATCCAGTTGGTGTTTGTGCCCACTGTGCTGCTGGCCCTTGAGGGGAGCTGAGGTGCCGAGTCAGTGCGGGACTCTGCTCAGAGCCTGCTGTCGTGAGCGGTTTGACGCTCTGTGCCCTTGAGTGGGTGCCAAGGCTGTGGCAGGGAAAATGAACCCTGGGAAATGCAAGTTCTTGGAGGAAGAGACACTGAACTTGGTTTTGTGTTTGTGACTCTATTTGTATTAAATTTATACACCAACTTGAGGCAACTTGAGGTCTGTGGCTATAGAGGGGAATTGTTACTATGTTGTGTTGTTTTGTCCTCATTCATATGTATATGACTCATCAGTTTTAGAGTTTTTCGTCTAATTTTTGAACATTTATTATTATATGTTCTCTCTAGACATTTGGTATTTTTGCTGCAATTGTGAATGGGAGAATTTTTCTTACATACAATGAATGTATCCTACCAAATTTGAATGTGTTTTTCTTTTTTCTTCCTGTATGGGGCATTGAAACTAGGAGCTTTTGCATTTTGATAAGTGTTCTATCACAGAGCGCTCTCTCTAGTCTTCTTTTACCTTTTATTTTGACCAGGGGTGGGTGGAGCTGGGGGCTCACAGAATTGCCCAGGCTGGCTTTGAACTCATCCTAGCCTGGTCAGACCTTGAGCTTGCCATCCTTCTGCCTTAGCTCTTGCAGGGCTGTGGGATCACAGGCCTGTTCCACCACACCCAGCACTCTTGGTTTTGTGTCTTGGTGTAGAGGATGCCTTGTGTTATTTTTCAGTTTCAATGGGTCCCAGATTGTCTCTGACATATGGCAATGCCATTCAGCTTTGCCACCACCTCCATCTTATCCATCAACTAGACCGAGAATAGTTAGAAAAATAGCAAGAGTACAGTCTTACTGTTACTTTGGTGGGAGAAATTATAGTACTTTCTGGTCAAGCGTGACATTTGATTTGGGTTTCAGAAGTATTTATCACTAAGTAAGTGTCCTTCTGGGTTGCCAAGAGTTCTTTACTTGTAGAATTTTATCAGTCTAGAGGTGTGGGCTGTGCTATAGGAGCTATTCTCACTTTTCTATAGTTGAAAATTTCCCCTTGCAACAGTGTGGCTCGCCCCTCCCCCACCATAGAGCTACTTAGCAATAAGAGGGGAGGGATGATGAATTTTTAACCAGCACCTTTTCATTATGTACCCAGACGGCCGTATGTTTTTTTCTGCCTTTGATCTGCTGATGTGATGAATTATATTAATAGGTTTCTGTGTATTAAACTATCCTGGAAGGAACCCATCTTGTTCAGGGTGGTTCATTCTTTTAATACATCGTGGGTCCATCTTATGGTGTTCCGTGTCTGTTCATTAGTGAGATTGCCTGTGGTTTTATTTTTAGTACACCGTTTTTGTCATTTTGTTAATTAGTCATGTGCTATCAGTCAGAACACTTTCTGTCATTTCCAAAGGTCTGGAGCTGGGGGGCTTAAAACAGTTGAGGTCAGGTAACGGCTCTGCTCTATGTTGAAGGGTCCTGAGGCCTTGCCATGTGTAAACAATGGATTGTTTGTGAGAGCATAGGAAACGAGAATTTAAGTGTGCGTGCCAAATTTTTATTTCTAGGCCTGGCCTGGGTGATGTACATGGCACAGGAATTGTCTAGGTTTTGAAAGATTAAAATAATAATTTATACGAAAACTCTCTCTTATTGAATTTTGGGAGACATTTCCTAGTGTAATTTTTCCTCCAATAACTTTGGGCTCTGTTCTTCTCAAGACAGTTTTGATCATTTATATCTCATAGGGGCATACTTATTTCATCAGAGTTTGAACTCTATTGGCATAGGACAGATTGTTAGGTTATTTTTGAAAAGCCCTCTGTGTGATTCTATCTCCTAACTTGATTTTTTTTAAGTAGCTGTTTTACTTTCTCTCTTGTTTATTGTTTGAATGACTTGTATCTAGGGCCCATTTTATTATTTTTGTACTCACAGCCTAAATTTTTAAAGTTATCTGTCAATTCTTACCACTTGAAATATCTCAAATTATTATACTTTTGTATTACATAAATTCACCCTTCTCTTTCCTCTAGATTTTAAAGTTTTTGGATGCTCAGCTCTTTATTTTGTATTTTAAAATATTTATTATTAATTATCTGTGTGCCTGTGTGTGGGTATGTGCACATGAGTGCAGTACTCGCAGTCAGCAGAAGGTGCTAGATTCCCCTGAAACTGATGTTGCAGGTGGTTGTGAACCATCCATTGTAGGTGCTGGGAACTGAACTCAGGTCCTCGGGGAGAGCAGAAGAGCTGAGCCATCTCTCTAGTTACCTCTGATTATTTCTAATTGGTAATAAAAATGATTCTCTTCTTAGCACATGCTTTGTGACATTCATAAGCTGTATTTTAAAACTTTACTAGCTTTCCTCTTAAGAATTTGATCATTTTGATTTGATACCATCTTTAGCTTGAAGATTATCTAAAAGTATAATTTAAATGTCATAATGATTTTTATTTTGTCTTGCTTGTTCTTTTTTGTTTTGTTTTGAGACAGGGTTTCTCTGTGTATCCTTGGCTGTCTTGGAACTCAGTCTGTAGACCAGCCTGGCCTCAAACTCACAGAGTTCACAGGCCTGCCTCTGCCTCCTAGGGTCCTGGAATTAAAGGCGTTCACTAACACCGACCAGCTTGTTTTGCGTGTTCTTTTAAGACATGGTCTTGCTATGATGCCCAGGTTGGGCTCAAACTCACAGCAGTCCTCCTGCCTCAGCCTCCATACCTGGCTTGGCATGATTTTTGTGTTTATTTTCATTCTATTGTGAGAAAATTTGGTTGTAATAATTCTGCTTTTGTAACTTACTGAGCGTTTTGGATTTGTATTAAATCAGTATTTATTTGTGTAAATGTTTTATTTGCTTGCAGAAGAAATAATTCTTATTTGTAGGCTTAATTGCTTACTATATACCCATACCCTCATCATTCATGATTAATTATATTTTTCTGATTTCCTGTAGGACCCTAATCATACAATTTTTATTAATTAATTCAAGAAATTAAGAGTCTGTTAATGTTTGCCAGTGTTTTTTTTTTTATTTTTACCTTTTGCTCTTTATATTTTATTACTAGGCGATTTAGCAGGGATGTGCTTGTCTTTATTGTGGCTCCCTTTAACCTGTTAAAGTAGGTCTTTCCTTCCTCCTTTCTCCTCCTCCTCTTCCTCCTCCTCCTTCAGTTCTGTTTTTCCTGATTATTTCCTGCTGCATGGTTTCATTTAAATTGACACAGAGTAATTGCACATGTGTATAGACTAGCTTTTACCTTCAGTTTGGTGGTTTATATAATGTGCTTCTTGCTTGCTCTTGGAGTTTCCTTAACTCTCTTTTACATAATTATTTTACCTTTGAGTTTTTATGCTCTTGAATAAAAAAGCCATTTTTAAAAAAAGTCTGTGGGTGTGTGCATGTACACATGACATGTGTGCATACATGCATTTATGTGTGAATGCAGGTGTGAGCATGTGGAGGTCAGAGGTCAGCCTCAGATGTGGGTCTTCCCACACTTTGAGATTTTTTTTTTCTGCACGTGCCAGGTTGGTTTCCAGGGATTCTGCTGTCTGCACCTCCCAGCTTTTTGTAGGAGCTGATTACTTTGTGCACTCTACCACATTTGACTAGCTGAAATCGTTTTTTTTCCATAAGTTTTCAAAAACTCAAGTGTATATGGAAGTTTCTGTCCCACCTGGTCCTGCAGCCTCTTTTAAAATAACCACACAGAGGCTTCATATTAATTACAACCTGTTAGATCTATTGCTCATGCTCATTACTAACCAGCTCTTACATCTTATATCAACCCATAATTCTTATCTATGTTTAGGCAGGTGGCTTGATACCTTTTCTCAGTAAGGAATTCTCATCTTGTTTCTTCTGCGTCTGGCTTACAACTGTGTCTGTGCCTTTCCTCTTCCCAGAATTCTTCCTGTATGGTCACCCCACCTATACTTCCTACCTGGCTACTGGCCAATCAGTGTTTTATTAAATCAATAATAATCTTTACAATGTACAAGAGCATTACCCCACAGGACTCAAAAGTCTGAGAACCTGTTTCAGAATATGGAATTTTCTGTATGTGTGTTTGTAGCTCCAGCACTCAGAAGGTACAGACAGGAGTATCAGTTCAGGGCTGCCATTGGCTAAATAGCAAATTTGAGTCTAGCCTGAATTGCATTAGACCCTGTCTCAAAAAACACGCAGTATTTGTCATAATAAGTAGTGTGTATTGTCCCTTCTCATGTGAATGGCTGCTGGTGACAGAAACATTTGCGGATTCTCTATTTTGGCCTTAAGCACAATGTAGCTGGCCTTTCATCTTATATTAGGTATTGCTTAATATTTTTGTTTGTTTTAGACTTATTTCTTTTATTTTATGCATGGGTATATTGCTTGTATGTTTGTATGTGCACCACGTGCTTGCTGGGTACTTAAGCAGGTCAGCAGAGATTGTCAAATCCCAGGTTCTGGGGTCAGGATGGTTGTGAGCAGCTTGACTGCATCTGGGATTAAGAGCTGTGAACTTGTCTGAGGAAGCTCTCTTAATTAAACCGTGTTCAAGTGGAAAGACCCACTTTAATCCTTTGAAGTGGGAAGCTCCACCTTAAATCTGGACCACACCTTCTGGTGAAGGAATCTTTTGCTTTTTGCCTGCTTGCTGTAACTCTTGCTAGTAAGTCCATTCTTTGACTGGTCTTAGAGAATACTTCTTCAGAATTCTGGCACATTGAGCCTCAAAGACTGAACAACAACTACTAGATGTTTTTGACTTTCTGTTTGTAGACATTCATTGTTGCACTAGCAGGACCACAGCCTGTGAGTCAATGTAATAATCCATATATATATATATATATATATATATATTCCTGGTGTCTGATTTTCCTAATATTTTTTGTGGTAGTTTGAGTGAGGATAGTACCATAGATTCTGTGCTGGCTAGTTTTATGTTAGTTGGTGCAAGCTAGAATCATTGGAGAGGAGAGAGCCTCAGTTGAGAAAATACTTCCATAAGATTGGGTTATAGGCAAGCCTGGAAGGCATTTTCTTAATTAGTGATTAGTGGGAGGGCTCCTGACTCCAGGTTCTTGCCCTGTCTTCCTTCAATGAAGGACTGCAATATGAAAATATAAGCCAAACAAATCCTTTCCTCCCCAAGTCTTACTTTTGGTAATAATGTTTCATCATAGCCATGGTAACCTCAATTAGGACAGGCTCATATATTCGAATGTTTGGTTCCCAGTTGGTGGAATGTTTAGGAAGGATTGGGAGGTGTGGTCTTGCTTGAGAAAGTGTGACCTTGTTGGAGGAGGTGTGTCACTGGGTGGTGCTTTGAGTTTTCAAAAGCACACACCAGGCGCAGTCTCTCTCTCCCTGCCTCCTGCCTGCCACCATGCTCCCTCTGAAACTGGAAGTGAACCCCCACTTAAATGCTTTCTTCTATAAGCTGCCCTCGTCAGGTGTCTTTTCATACCAGTAGAACAGCAGCTAGGGCCCTGCTCCTGTATTTACATCATGTACCTGCCAGCTTCTTTGCCTGGACACTTCCATTGTTAGCTCCCTTCAGCCTGCTTTCCACTGTGCTCTGGTCTCCTTGCTGCCTTGCATGCTTGCTTCCTTTGCTTGTTGCTTGTAGTTTTATTGTCTGTACAAAGGAGAGTATGTCTAAAATACACTTTTGCTTCCTGCGAGCAGTCCGTGTTCTCTGTTTTTCTTCTCTGAGTCTTGAATGGAATGTATACTTCTTGTTGGTTGTTAATATCTGTTTACCTTTTCTTTTTTCCTTCTCTGTTTTTCCGTATTGGGTGCATATATTTATTTAGAATAAGGGGAGCTGTGCTTTGTGTTTGGTTTGTGCTCTGAAATGATATCAGAGGCTGCTTCCTAGGGTTCTGAGTTGAAAGGAAGGTTCAGTGTCAAGGCTTTGCAGACCAGCAAACTGTGGTCCAGCAGCCCCAGGTGACCTTCTGCATCAGACTGCTGGAGTTGCGCTGTGATACATCTAGTGGTTCTGCCCAGATTCACACCAGCGTCAGGGCAGGATGGGAAACCCTATTGGAAGTGTCTTGACTGTCACTGGAGCATCTCTGGGAACTCTGTCTTACAGGTCTGTCTCTTTCTCATCTTTACCAATCCTGCGCATTCTCAAGGATGCTGGGAGGCAGCCCTTGTGATGCCCTTTGCTTCCTCTCCACCTCCCTAGTATCTAGCAGAAATTCCTTGGCTTGTGTTCAACTCCTCCAGATTTTAGTTCTCTTTTTTTTCCCAGCAGATTTTGTGATAAAACGTGCATATAAAATTTCTCATCTTAATCATTTTAAGTGCACAGTTCTGTAGTGATAGCTGCACTCATGATAAACTAGTTAAGCAACTGGAGATTCTCCACCTTCTCCATTCTTTATCCATTGACAATTACCCTTCTGCTTTGAGTGGACTGGGCAGGGATTCCTTCCTCCATTTCAGACTAATAAACTCTGGTGTAGAGGAGTGGAGGAAGTCGAGGCTGAGACCCAGGTCCTGCCTCCTGGCCCTGTCCCCATAGTCATGTGTCATGAGCCTTCCTCATCTCCCTGGTTTCGGGAGGTCCTCATTCTCCTTTGGGGGCCACCCTTATCTCCAGCTCTCTCTCAGGTCAGAATCACTCCTGCTTCCGTCTCTGCATCCCTGCTCACCCGTAGCTTTCCCTAGTCCTTAGGTCCTCTTGCCTCTTGGGGCCTCAGTTTCTTCATCTTTGAAATGGGCCTCTCCCCCCAGCAACAGTTGCTGTGGCCCCTCCAAGTTGTTCCCTGCCTGCTTGGCCGCTGTTTTCCTACATGTGTGGGGAGCCGCTCACGGCCAAGCTACCATCTGTTTCCCCATCTGGTCCCAACTTCTTTCTTAATTACCCACTGAATTGGCTCTAACAAAACGCTGACAACTTGAACGAGACATTAGCTGATCCATCAGCGCCCAGTGCCAGGGCCTCACCAACTTCTCTAGAACACGATGAACCACAGAGTCAAGTGTAAGCTCCTGTTTCCTGGGCAGACACCTTGTTCTGGGCAAGGAGCAGGTGCCAGCCAAGGCACAGGGTCTTCCTGAGGTCTCCTACATTCTGGCTCCATCCCAAACCTGGAAGGAAGGGCGTTTTGTTTTCCTCCCAGCTTCTCCCTTGGCCCCTCATCCTCCATTAAATCTGGTTTTCTTCTCTACAGTTCCTAGTGTCCCTTGGGGCATGGTGCCCTGTGTGCCATAGCTGGGGGCACTGCCTGGGAGTTCTTGGCCATGCAGTGTGCGCTGCCCATCCTTCTGCCCACGTACCCCTCAGTCTTTCAGATGCAGGAAAAGGTCTTCTCACATGCCTTAAAGCTCTCACCCTGACTTCTCTTGAGGCTTCCATTGTCTCCCTGTGAGCAAGGGAAGTAGAGTCACAGGCTGATGGCCTGCGGGGAAGGCCACAGGCTCCACAGTCACCCATCCTTGCCTCTGCCCCTCGTTCCGTCACTCTGGGAACACTGTTGAACCTGTGTCTTAGTTTTGTAGATTGAAGTGGGTCTTCATCAGTGAACACAGAGAAGAGTGAGCTGAGCGTCGTGAGGCAATGCACTGACCGCGTCCGGTGTGGGAAGAGCCCTAGTGTGGCAGGGTAGCCCGAGCCTTTGGCTTGTGTGCAGGCCTTTCTCACTTGACTGAGTTTCTAATCTCAGTGCTCTGTGCCTGCTCTGCCCTTTACCTGACTGCAAGCGGCTCGCCCTGCGTGTTTAGACATCTTCTTAGAAGTAAGCACTGTTGTTTGTGTGGTACTTTAAAATAAGGTATCTTAGTTGGGGTCTCTATTTCTTTAAAGGTCTCCCAGCTCGGATTTTTTTGAAGTTCACCAATAGTAATGGAGTAGAGCTAGCATGTCTGACCTGTGCGCCCCTCGTCACTTTGTGGCCTTTTTTTTTTCTTTTCTTTTTTTGGTTTTTTCGAGACAGGGTTTCCTGTAGCTTTGGAGCCCATCCTGGAACTAGCTCTTGTAGACCAGGCTGGCCTTTAACTCACAGAGATCCACCTGCCTCTGCCTCCCAAGTGCTGGGATTAAAGGCGTGCGCCACCACTGCCTGGCTTCCCTGTGGCATTTTTATATAGTGCTCTGCCATGTTCTGTTGTGAAGAACTACATCTGCAGCGCATCTTAAAGTCTGACATCTGAGATGGACTCAAATCTGAAATCTTTGAGTGATTATGGTTTGGGATTTTGGAGTATTTTGGGGGATTTGCAGATTAGGGAGACTCAGCTAGTAAAGCTTAGTTAGATATCCCAAACGCTGGAACCCTTAACACTTCTAGTCCCAAGCATTTCAGAGAAGGGATTCTTAGCCATACCACACTGTTTGTCAGTCCTCTTCTCGTGGGTTTGTTGAGTTTTCTCAGTTTCTGGCTGCTTTCACTTGAGAACCAGATCTTGCTGGATATGTTGGTGGAGGGTCCTTCAGTGTTTGCATTTATCCGCCTTCAGCTTCCTGTACCCCAAGCACAGCCGCATCTGACAGCGTCCCAGACAGCAGGAGTCTTTTATGGCAGTTATCCAGGGCTGGAGTTCAGGATCGACTGAAGCGGAGGGCGTTTAGAGGAATCAGAACAGCAGAAGCTTTTGTGTACCTGCTCAGTAAAGTGTCAGCAACACTGGGCTGATGAAATGGTTCACTCTTGGTTTGACTTGATTTGCGTGCCAAGGATATCTTGGTGCATGCTTCTGTTTGTGTCTGTCTATCCATCTGTCTCTGTTTCTCTCTCTCTCTCTCTCTCTCTCCCCCCTCTCTCTGTGTCTGTGTGTACTTGCATTTGCACGTGGAGGCCAGAGATCAACTTACAGTGTCTTTGTCAACCATCCTACGCTTTATTTTTGACACATGGTCTCTCCCTGAACCTGATGGTTGATTCAGCTAGACTGCTGGCTGGCCAGGAAGACCCAGGGATCGCCTTGCCTCCACTTCCCCATCACTGGGATTATAGACACGCTCTATTGTCTCAGACTTTATTTACATATTATATAAATATATTAATATACATTGCATATATATTACATTTTATTTAGCTGTGTATCTCCCAAACCCCCCTTTAAATTTTAAACTCAAGATCATATAGTCACATTGTTTTTGAAAATGGTTCGGATGACGCAGAAGTTAAGCGAGTCAGCTGGACAGGGCTCCTACTTGTGCTTCTCCTCTCGAGCAGGTGTGTCCGACTCGGGCTTCCTAATACACTCACAAGCACAGATATGTTCTGCTCATGCTGGTACGGTGTGGCTTTCCCGTATAGGGTGCCCCCAATATATCTGCCTCTGCTTTGCCTCTGTATTCACACACAGTGTTCTGTCATAAGGGCCTGTGGTGGTTCATGCCACCAGTCCCCTCCTACTGGTATTTCGGGTGCCCCGGTTGCTATTACCAGACAGCCATGCTTTTCTGGCACAGGTCAGCTGCTGCCAAACCTGTTGAACTTGGGGATTCTGTATTTTGCTTTTGTTTTTAATTGATATTTTTGCCAGCTGTAGGGTTCTAGGTTGATGTTTTTCCTTCTAGTACTTTTGAGGTGAGCTTCACTACCCACTGGCAAATTGTTTTCTGATGAGAAGGTGGCCACACTCTTTGTCTTTGCTGCTCATTATTTAAAGTCTTGAAACAAATTTCTGATGACCTAAGATTTTTCTCTTTAGCTCCTGTTTTAAGCAGTTTGATGTTTATGTACCTGGGACTGGTTGTTTCTTCGACTTGGGAATCATTGATTTTTCTGGGTCTTCTGGGTTTACAGTTTGCACTAAATTGGAAAACTTTAGACCATTACTTTTCAAATACCCCTTTTCTGAGGACTCTAATTGCATGTCTCCTAGCCTTTTTAAGTCTGTCCTCCGGCTCACTGATGCCCCAGCTATTTTTCCCATCTGTTTTCGTTCTGTGATTTATTGTTTGTTCAGAGAGTCTGTTGAAGCATCCCTAGGTTGCCCGTGTCCTCTTCTTTCTTGTTCTACCTGCCCATAGTTCTACCTGCTGTGTTGTCTTTCTCCCAGGATTGGACTCTCCATCTCCAAAAGTATGAAATTTTTAAAAAAATTCTCTTGTTGGGAGCTGGAGAGATGGCTCAGTGGTTAAGAGCACTGACTGCTCTTCCAGAGGTCCTGAGTTCAATTCCCAGCAACCACATGGTGGCCCACAACCATCTGTAATGAGATCTGGTGCCCTCTTCTGGCCTGCAGGCATATATATATATATATGTGTGTGTGTGTGTGTGTATATATATATACTGTATACACAATAAATAAATAAATATTTTAAAAAATTCTCTTGTGTCTCTATAATATGGAGGTGCATTTATGATAGCCATTTAAATATATTTAAAGCCTTTCATTCTTGAATATTTTTGACATTTTTGAATCTCTTCCCATTGATTGATTTTTCTACTTCTTTTGTGCTTAATAAATTTTGATTGGCAGATCGTGTGCCTCTCACTGTTTGCTGCTGGGTGTTTGGGCATCTGTCTTTTGTGCTTCGTTACTGGGTTGTGTTAGTTTTCCATAGCTGCTCTGACAGAAACAAACTGAGTTGCTATAATAAAGCAACACAGATTCATCGTCTTGCTCACTTAATGCTGGAAATAACTTCTGAGATATCTGTTAGAGGATTTTGTTGTATGGTTACTTACTGTATGTACTTATGAAAATGTAGACGATCCAGGCTGTTACACTCATGGGATTTCTGCAACCCCTGGTTCACACACCTGTATGGTGTGCACTGAATACTGTAGGCATGTGCCACACAGTGGTAGGGATCTGTCCTAGTTAGCTAAGATTGTCAATTTGATGCAGCTCAGAGTCACCCAGAAGGGACTCTCCACTGGGTAATTGCTCAGATGAGATTGGCCTGTGGGCATGTCTATGGGGGATGGTTTTGATAGTTAATGTAGTAGGGTTCAGCCCACTGTGGGCAGCACCAGGGTAGTCCTCCCTGGCCTGTATCAGAAGCTAGCTAAGCATGAACCTGTGAGTGAGCCAGAAAGTGAGCTAGCTATCTGAATTCTTCCAACACCTGTTTGAGTTCCTGTCTTGACTACTCTCAGTGAGGAGCCGTGGCCCGAAGGGTAACCTCTAGGTTGCTCTTGGTCACAGCAACAGGGAGGAAACCAGAGTAGGCTCTGCGTATTGAACCCTTACGAGAGAGATAAGCGAAAATGCAGTCTAGAGGATAGAAGCGGCCAACTTGGATGGAGCGTTTACTGTGAACCAGCTGGAGCCTGGAAGGCGTGTGTGGTGCGGGTAGTGAGTGGCTGGGAAGGCCATGGATGTTGCCATGATTGCTGTGGCGTGGATACTCACTCAGGTCCAGTCACACCAAAGGTACTAAAAATCTTCCTTTAATAATGAGCTAGACTTGGCTTACCATAAACTCTTGTATTTAGTAAATTTTAATTCTTTCAACTTTTTGACTTGTAGCACAATTTTGATTAAAAAAACCCACATTCATGGACTAGAGAGATGTCTGAGTGGATGAAGGATTTGCTTTGCAAGCATGAGTAGCAGAGTTCAAATTCCTAATAGCCGTGTAAAAGCTAGAAGCGCTGATACACGCTTGCAGCTCTTACACTGGGGAGGAGACAGAGACAGGCGAATCCCAAGGCTTCACTAGGCAGCTGGACATTATCGTGACTACGAATTCAGACAAAGCTGCGGGTTCAAGAAGAGATCGCGCCTTGGAAGCTAAGGTGGAGGGCAGGAGGAAAAGATGCCACTGTCCACCTCTGGCCGTCATATGTGCACGTCTGCAGTGAGTGCATCTGTACACATGCGTACCTCACAGATATAGTCCTACATTCCCCATAACACACAAACCACAGGTGCATTGTACAGCTGAACTAAAATATTTTCTCTTTACCTGTAGTCTAGAAACTTTTTCTAGTTAATATTTTAGATAGTTTTAAACTTTTTGCTTTTGTTAAAAAACAAATGCACAGGACTGGATATATAGTGCCATCGTAGAATATTGTCACTTGCACAAGACTGTGGATTTGATCCTCAATACTCTTTCCCTCTCTCTTTCTCCCTTCCTCCCCCCCTCACACACACACACATCACCACACACATCAGCACACACACACACACATCACCACACACACACACACATCACCACACACACACATCACCACACACACACACACACACACACACACACACACACACACACGTTAGCCTAGGACCACACAGTGTCAGGACTGCCATGACAGTCCTCTACATCTCGTTCCAGGTCTTCAGAGGTGATGGATAACCCGTAGTCAGTTTGTGACAGCAGTACCTTCAGTGGCTCCTTCCTGAAAGAGTCACCTGAGGCCGAGTCTCCCTTGTAGGGTATACTTAATGGTGGACAGTGTATTGTAGCAAACACAGAAACCAGTAACAGTCATCTTTGCCCTTCTACATAGCCTTCCAGTTCTAGACATAGTGGACTCTGTGTTCTAGACGGGACCTTATTTTAGAGTCTCAGTTCATATAGTGAACTCTGTGTTCTAGACGGGACCTCATTTTAGAGTCTCTTCAGCCAAAAGGGACACATGTCAGCATTCTTACTACAAATACACAGGTGATGTAATTAGAAACGTGAGGCTCTTAGTTCTGACTCCTCTTGTTGACATAGTTCCCAGGCAAGCCCACTCCCACTAGAAAGAGCGGCTCTCCCAGTCTCCCAGACTGAGCCTGGGTCATAGGTCTGTTCATGCCTGCTCCAGGAACGGTGCCAGACCGATGCTCCTGGCCCTCAGTGTTAGAGGCTGGCTATAATAGCCCTTAAGGTTAAAGTACTTGGGTAGTGGGTTGCCACAATGATGAGATGGCTCTATGGTCTGGAGGAAGTTGTGTGGAATAGGCAAAAACAAGCATGCCTTTTGGTAAATAATATTTTTAGTTGTGTGACTTTTGTTTATGCTTCATTTATTTAAATCTGTGAAGCTGTGATTCTTTGCCTGTTTAAAACACCTGGTGGTCTAATAAAGTGCTGAACGGTCAATAGCAAGTCAGGAGCAAGGACAGGCAGGGCTGGCAGGCAGAGAGAATAAATAAAAGGAGAAACGAGGAAGAGGAGTGGACATCAGGGCTCAGCCACTCAGCTACACACAGCAAGCCATGGAGAAAGAAGCAAAGAAAGGTATACAGAAATAGAGAAAGATAAAAGCCCAGAGGCAAAATGTAGGCGAGTTAATGAAAAGAAAAGTTGGCATAAAACAAGCCATGCTAAGGCCAGGCATTCATAACTAGGAATAAGCCTCCATGTGTGATTTATTTGGGAGCTTGGCGAAGGGCCCCCTCAAAAGCCAAAAGAATAAAACACCCACAACACAGGCCCACACTTCTCTGGCCTGTGACAGCAGGTGCTGCCTCTGTACCCTTGGAACTCCATCATTCATGGCTGTCATAGGGTTCTCGTGGCTCCTCTGGTCTGGCTTTGGTTTGACAGTGGCGCTGTACCCTCCCAGGCTCTGTCTCTTAACTTTCTCACTGCCTTGGGAAGGTACTTTTGGCCAACTAATGAGACTTCCTGGTTCTTATTCCTCCTGTTAGAGCTACCTCTAGCCCCATAGTGCAGCGCGTGGCTTCAGCCAGGTAAGGTGGTGCTTGGCTGGAAGTGTTGGCGCTGGAGTCAGGTTGTCCCAGGGTGGTCAGAGCAGAGCAGTGGTGGCAGGGAATAGCTGTTGCCTGTTACTGGAGAGAGCCACCACACTATGCTCAGGCTTCTGTGAGGCCCCTAGGACACTGCAGCCTTATTCATTGATTGATACCAGAAAACGGGGCCCAGCAGGCTTCCCCCACCAGTTCAATTGCATCAGTAGGAAGGGGACATTTTAGAGGGTGGAGAGAACTCTTGGAGGGATTACAGGGCCCAGCGTTTCTGCTTCTCTAGAAGGGGCAGCCTGTGATATAGGCCAGTGAGTAAAGACCTTGCTGCCATGCCCTACAAACCTGAGCTCAGTCTCTTGGAGCCATGAGGTGGGAGGAGAGAAGAACTCCTGCAAGTTGTCTTCTGACCCCCACATGTGCCCTGGCACATGTGCACCCCTCTCTCCCACAGTAAACATATAAATACATGCAATTTTTCAGTTGTTAGTAATGAGTTTGCAGACTCTGCATATGATGGAGATTGAGTGCGCACACAAGGCTGGGTGCCCACCTTAGCTGGGTATTGTGGCTTCCGATGGAATCATTGGTTGGTTTATCCTGTCTTATGAGGCAGCCACTCCTTCAGCAATGACAGAGGTGACACTATTGGAAGAGCAGGTCCAGAGAACATTTCCTGTCCTCAAGAGGGCAGCTGCATTTCCACACTGCGGTTTGTGCTTCCGGTGCCTTCAGACGTACAGTGAAAGTTACCCAAAAAGAAAGGGGGACACAGTGGGTTTGCATGTCTCACTGAGAAACATTGGCACCTGAAACCAGATGCCCAAGGGATCTTCAAGTCTTGAATCTTGGGCTTGGAAAAGCCCAGTGATTAATTCATGCCCTAAGGAACAACCCTAACCCTTGGAGAACCACTATTGTCATCTGCTACCAGCTTTCAAACAGACTGTTAGCTTAACATCCCTTCTGTGAGTGAAATCTTACAAAGCAGCCCAGAGGGTTAAATAGGTAAAAATTACTCTCTTAATTGAGGAGGTATGGTCACACTGTGACTTTTGTGGACTCCAGGCACTTTTGCCTGTGGGGGAGTTCTTCCTTCATTAAAGAAAACACTAAAAGTTGTAGTTTAATGACTTTTTTTGGTATAAAGATGAAGATACTGAATGTCAAACATTTTCTTTGACTTGAAAATTTAGTTTATTCTGGTTTTTAAAAGAAATGAAAGGGGTGTGTGTGTGTTACTTCTAAAGTTTTGTGTGCCCCCACTGTGTCTGCTAGGCATCTGGGAAAATCTGGTCCTGAGGGAGATAGGTCCCTAACATGGTGGCCCAGAGGCCAGCTGGAGGGGTGATCTGTCTGATGCTCCCTGTGCCTTGTCACTTGCTGCCATCTGCTTCCCGGGGCGGGGTGGGGGGGGAGGTTGAAGAACACAGAAGACAGACGAGGATTGCCCCTTCAGAAACTCTTGTTGAAACTTCATTGCTGTTGTGGTGATGTTGGGGACCTGAAGATAAGATTGAGTTGTTAAAAGGGATTAATGTCTCTCTCATGGACTGGGTCGGTTCTCACAGGAGCGGCTACTCTCCAGCCTCTTGCACTTCATTTGTTCTATAAGCAGCCCCGCGCCTATCTGCTTTTCTGCCATAGTATGACAGCCTTGTCCCCGTGAGGCTGTGGATAGACTTCCAGCCTCCAGAACTGTGAGTCAGAATACATCTTCCCTGCATTCTTTTGTGGGGTGGTGTTGGGAATTGAGCCTGCAGCCTCCCGTTTGGGGGGCTAGCCTTCTACCACCGAGCTGCACTTTCAGATCTCAAACTTCTGCTCTTTGTGACCAGCCCGCTCCCAGGTGCTGTGTGCACCAAGGCAGCACTGTTTTTCACTGCTCAGCTCCTAAAATAACAGCTTAGGTCTTGTCCTTCAATCTCTCTTCAACATCCTTCCTGCTAACTGATGAGCTTCTCAGCCTGCCCTTGAATGCCTTCTAGGAGCAGAAGGTGCCATTCTGTTTTAGTCCCTTCTGGTCTGTCCTGAAGTACAGCCACTGCTGAGCAGTGATGGAGTAAGGGGCTGGGGTCTGAGGTACACCTCTGTCCCCTGCTGAGCAGTGATGGAGTAAGGGGCTGGGGTCTGAGGTATACCTCTGTCCCCTGCTGAGCAGTGATGGAGTAAGGGGCTGGGGTCTGAGGTACACCTCTGTCCCCTGCTGAGCAGTGATGGCTGGGGTCTGAGGTACACCTCTGCCCCCTGCTGAGCAGTGATGGGGTAAGGGGCTGGGGTCTGAGGTACACCTCTGTCCACTGCTTGTGACTAAAGGCACATCACTCGGGAGAGGAGAAGGTGAAGATAGCGTCATGTGTCCCCGTTGTGTGACATGAAAGGGAGACCTGGGCAATCAAGGGCAGTGGTGCCCACAACTCAGTTTATTCTGGGGTGTAGAGAATTGGTTGGCTTTTGCCTGGAAGGCAAGGCCCGTGTATTCCTACCCCACTTGGTCCAGGGGCAGTTAGAACTTCTTCAACAGCAGGCATGGAAGAAATGGGAAGATTAGACTCTAGGGTGTCACTCCTTTATTGTCCCCACTGGGGGTGCAGAATTTCTTCTAAACCCTGCTAAGAACACTTGGTCCTCCCAGGGTCCAGCAGGCAGTTTCCCAGTGCACCTAGGGTGTCCCGTGCTTGTCAGTCATGTTGGGATAGAAGGAGGCATGGTGACATGACTTCCTTCCTGGGGTTTGTTGGCTCAAAGTGAAAGGTGTCACTGCCTCGAAGTCTGATCCGTTTGGGAATGGTCAGCAGGTTGCGGGATGGACACAACCCCATGGCTTCCTGCTCTCAAGCCTTTTCTAGGCTCTGATGCTCACACAATGCTCCGATCTGTACCCCACCTAGCTGGTCCCTACAGTTCAGCCTGCTGTACAGTCCCCTCCCTCAGGCTGTTTTTTTTCTTTTCTTTCTGCCATACTTAAATAGCTCTCCTGGATACTTCTTGATTCCCACCTCCATACTTTGTGCTTTTGTCTCCCCTGCTCTGCTGTTTATGCCGTGGCTTCCAAGGCTATAGAGAAGGTGCAGGGTGACCCCTATCCTGGCTGTTGATAAAGCACCTCCTAACTAGCCAGTTCCTCACCCCAGGTCCGGTGTTTGCACACCTGGCTCCTGTTTGACACTTTATAATTACCCGCTCCTGCCAAGGCCACTTAACAGGATCTGCAGCCAACCCAGCTTTGGGGCTTAGAAGTTCCTGGAAACAGTGACATATTACTGACCTACTAATGCATGCATCTCTGCCAGGTGTGTTCAAGTGTGTGGGCTCTGAAGCATGTCCTTGTGGGCACAGGGCTTTGGGCTCCAGTTTTCATCTGGCTTCTTGAGCTGGTTTTTTCTTTCCTCCCTCCCTCCCTTCTTCCCTCCCTCCCTCCCCCTCCCTCCCCCCTCTTTCTTGCTCTCTTTTTCTTTCTAAGAGCTCATTTGATTGTAATTAAGAAAACCCACACTTTCATAGAATGACTCATCAGCACTTTGTTTCATCTGCCCGTTCCTCCATCAGTCAGTCTGTTCACCCTCCATACCTCCTGCCCTCTTCCTCCTCCCAGACTGAGATCTCAGAAGCCCATGTGTATTGACTGAGATTTCTGTCCCACCCAGTCCTGTAGCCATTTAGTCCCAAAGAAATACACCAAGGTCTACATTAATTATAAACTGATTGGCTTAGTAGCTCAGTCTTCTTATTCTTAACTAGTATCAGCCCATAATTCTTGTCCATATGGCATAATTCTTGTCTGTATGCCATGGGGCTTGGTACCTTTTTTGGCGAGGCGGTCACATATTGCTTCCTTCTGTGTCTGGTGACGACTGCAGACTGAAACTTCCCTCTTCCCAGAATTCTCATTGCCTGGCCTCTACTTCCTGCCTGGTTGCCCTGCCTCTACTTCCTGCCTAGCTACTGGCCAATCAGTGTTTATTTAAAATACAAGTGACAGGGTACAGAGCATGGCCCACAGCACATGTGCTTCCCAAATTCCTGTGGACCTTCCTGCTTCCTAAGCAGTCACTTCACATAGGATCTTTCTGTTATATTTGAAACAATAATAAAGCCAAATTTGTGCTTCTTCATTATAAAGAGGAGTAAGTGCTCCATTATGCATAGGAAGGGTTAGAAAACAGAAAAGAACGAGGAAGAAAGAGAATGACCTCGAGGCCCCCAGTAGGTACTGAGTCTGGCTGTTTAAATCTCATCTGAGGGGTGGTTTTCACTGGTAGTCTGATGGGTGCTTGACACTTAGTTCTCTCCTGATTGAAACCCATTAGTGTTATAAGCTTTGTATTTCCCTGTGGTTTTGCTCATAGGTCTCCTATGAGTATACTACTTGGCCCAGCCTGGCCCTATCTGGGAACTATTTGACTATTTCCAGTTTTCCCCTTTTACATATTACTAGAGGAGTATTTGTGAGTGAGTGGGTTTTCATATTTCTAGTTATAGAAGGATCTTGGCCCTCACCCAGACCACTTTCTTCCCTAATTCTGGTTTGTTCCACAGTATTTGGGAGAGTGGTGGTATCTGTTAAGATCCTGTGCTCCTGGGATCCCCATTCCAGAGCTTTTGAACAAGCAGGCATAGCTGGCACTAACAGTCTTCATGTCCAGCAGCCTCCTGACCATGCACAAGCATAGTGTGTGCCAGCATCTCCTAGGAGGGAAGTGAAGGCTATGGAGGTAGGAGGGTGTGGGCACCAGTAGACATCACCTGGCTCCCATAATGGGTCCGCAGCTACTGCCTTGCCACCCATCATGTGGGCCTGCAGGAGAGTGCAGTATGAGTCCACCTTTAGGAATCTCCCATATTGGGTCTGTAGCTACTGCCTTGCCACCCATCATGTGGGCCTGCAGGAGAGTGCAGTATGAGTCCACCTTTAGGAATCCTCGAAGTTTCCATTAGGGCGGCTTTTCCCACGGTTTGGGTCTGGCCAGTGTGGTTCAGAACTACTGTGTGGGAGCCAGGTAAGATGATGGCTGTACCTTTTGTAGAGAAGTGATGACTTCTCATACGTGAGCAGGAACCACAGCCTTTCTAGCATATGAGGGGTTAACTGGCATAGCCTCCCCGGAGCCAAAGGGGGAACTCAGGAGTAAGTCGTGACTGCCTAATTAATTCAATTAAACTACTTTATGAGCTCCACTGGTGTCAGTAAATTGTTAAAGTCTATTAAAAAAATTAGTGGAACGTGATGAGGGTTTTGTCCCCTGTAGTGGGATGTGCTACAGGAGGGATGGACAGGAGCCACAAGGTCCTGCCGGTGCCACCAGTGACCTGCTGTACACACCGAGATCAGTCCTGTCCCCTTGGGGCCTCAGTTTGGCATCTGAGCAGTCCTTTATCAATAGTGATTATAATCATATAAATTGGGTCCTAGCAAGGTGGTGCTTGAGCACACAGATTTTCTTAAACCAGAGTTTGAGTTGGTCCCAGGAACCTCTCTCTTATATCCTTCCTCCAGCAAGGTCCTCAAGACCTGGAGGGCATGGCCCGTTGGGAGCTTGCCTCATGCACATTTCCTTGAAGAGTGTGTGGGACAAGAAGACCCGCTCTTCACTCCGTACCGTAGGGTGACGGTGGGTGCTCAAGAGTTGCCTCATAGGCTGCCTAATAGTCCTGATCATTCTGGCTGCTTGCTAGGGAGCTGGCGATCCTACGTGACCTTTTTGGGCAAAGACTTGTTAAGGAAAACGCCAGCAAGAGTCCAGGTGTGCACAGAGGAAAACGCCAGCACACAGCCTCTCCAGAGGAAGAGTCCAGGTGTGCACGGAGGAAACCGCCAGCACACAGCCTCTCCAGAGGAAGAGTCTCATGTGTGCACAGAGGAAAACGCCAGCACACACAGCCTCTCCAGAGGAAGAGTCTCATGTGTGCACAGAGGAAAACGCCAGCACACAGCCTCTCCAGAGGAAGAGTCCAGGTGTACACAGAGGAAAACGCCAGCACACAGCCTCTCCAGAGGAAGAGTCTCAGGTGTGCACAGAGGAAAACGCCAGCACACAAAGCCTCTCCAGAGGAAGAGTCTCAGGTGTGCACGGAGCCAGTCCATTTTTAAGCCATTGGAAATTTCCCGTTGGAATATAAATACTACATTAAATGATAAAAACAGCCTTTCTGTTCAGAAGGGCTATCAAGAAGATGAGGAGGGAGGAGAGCCAAGCAGAAGTTAAGGCAAAGGTGAAAGCGTGCTGGCCACAGTGGTCCACTCAGATAGCCCGTTTGTTTCAGTGTGGCCTCCATGCAGTGTGACCATAAGCCTTGCTGCCGCCGCAGGAGTTCCCCATCTTCCCACACTTTGCCCCATACTTCATGGGAGCTCTGGAAACTTGTGACCCTCACTTGCTACGAACAGTTTTCCATGTTTTCAGAGCACAGTGAGCATAAAGTCAGTCACTTTCTCCCAGTGAACTGGACAGAGCTCTCAGCAGCAGCCTGGACAGCTACTGGCTATTTATATATTGAGCACCTACTATAAGCCAGGCACTGCCTGGGATCTGGTGTCCATAAGCATGATGCTCTAGGCCTGCCCTGAGTTAGCTCCTTGTACTTGTGGGCATCCCTGCACACCAGCTGCCTGTCACCCAGAACCTTGGCTGCGCTGGTCCCAGTAGAGGATTCTGCAATCCACAGAGTCTTAGTGACATCTGCTGTCATCAGAGCTGAGCAGGATAGATGAGCCCCTGAAAGTCAGACTGTTGGTTCTG
>PVIU01017214.1:0-42653 GCA_004026605.1 Ondatra zibethicus
TTTTTTTTTTTTTTAGAGCTTTCAGGTGTGCTGTTAAGTCTCTAATGTGAGCTTTCTCCATTTTATGTGGGCACTTAGTGCTATGAACTTTCCTCTTAGCATTGCTTTCATAGTATCCCATAGGTTTGGGTATGTTGTGTCTTCATTTTTGTTGAATTCAAGGCAGACTTTAATTTCTTTATTTCTTCCTTGACCCAAGGGTGGTTCAGTAGTTGACTGTTCAGTTTCCATGAGTTAGTAGGCTTTCTGGGAGTAGTATTATTGTCAAATTCTGACTTCACTTCATGGTGATCTGATAAGACACAGGTGATTACTCCATTTTTTTTGTATTTGTGGATATTTTCTTTGTTACCGAGTATGTGATCAATTTTCGAGAAGGTTCCATAAGATGCTGAGAAGTGGTATATTCTTTCCTGTTTGGGTGGAATGTTCTGTAGATGTCTGTTAAGTCCATTTGATTCATTACATCTGTTAGTTCTCTTATTTCTCTGGTAAGTTTATGTCTGGTTGGCCTGTCCATTGGTGAGAGAGGAGTGTTGAAATCTTGTACTATTAGTGTGTGTGGTTTGATGTGTGATTTGAGTTCTAGTAATGTTTCTTTTACATATGTTGGGGCTTTTATATTAGGGACATAGATATTCAGGATTGAAACTTCATCTTGATGAGTTGTTCCTATTATGAGTATAAAGTGTCCTTCTCCATCTCTTCTGATTGATTTTAGTTCGAAATCAATTTTGTTAGATATTAGGATAGCCACACCTGCTTGTTTCTTAGGTCCGTTTGACTGGAAAACCTTTCCCTAACCCTTTTCTCTGAGGTATTGTCTGTCTTTGAGGTTGAGGTGTGTTTCTTGTAAACAGCAGAATGTTGGATCCTGTCTTCATATCCATTCTTTTAACCTGTACCTTTTTATAGGTGATTTGAGTCCATTGATATGAAGCGATATTAAAGACCAGTGGTTGTTAACTCTGGTTATTTTTTTGTGTGTGTGTGGTAGTGTTTGTGTGTTTCCCTTCTTTGAGTTGTGTTTGTGGAGGGTTGTCAGTTTTCTGTGCTATTGTGGGTGTTGTTGGTTTCCTTGGGTTGAGGTTTTCCTTCTAGTACTTTCTGTAAGGCTGGGTTTGTGGATACATATTGTTTAAATCTATTTTTGTCATGGAATATCTTGTTTTCTCCATCGATGGTAAAGAATGCTTTTCTGGGTAGAGTAGTCTGGGCTTGCATCCATGGTCTCTTAGCGTCTGCAGAACATCTATCCAGAACCTTCTGGCTTTCATGGTTTCCATTGAGAAGTCAGGTGTAGTTCTGATAGGTTTACCTTTATATGTTACTTGACCTTTTTCCTTTGCAGCTCTTAATATTCTTTCTTTATTCTGCATGTTTTCTGTTTTGATTGTTATATGGCAAGGGTTTTTTGTTTTTTTTTATCCAGTCTATTTGGTGTTATGTAAGCTTCTTGTACCTTCATAGGAGTATCCTTCTTTAGGTTGGGAAAGTTTTCTTCTATAATTTTATAGAATATATTTTCTGTGCCTTTGAGCTGTACTTCTTCTCCTTCTTCTACCCCTATCATTCTTAGGTTTGGTCTTTTCTAGGCATCCCAGATTTCCTGGATGTTTTGTGTTAAGAATTTGTTGGATTTGCTGTTTTCTTTGATCAATGTATCTATTTCCTCTATAGTATCTTCAGCGCCTGAGATTCTTTCTTCTATCTCTTGTATTCTGTTGGTTATACTTGGCTCTGTAGTTCCTGTTCGTTTACCCAGATTTTCCATACCCAGCTATCCCTCAGTTTGTGTTTTCTTTATTACCTCCATTTTGGTCTTCTAGTCTTGAACTGTTTCCTTTACCTGTTTGATTGTTTTTTCTTTGTTTTCTTGGGTATCTTTGAGGGATTTATTCATTTCTTCTAACTTTTTGTTTGTCTTCTCTTCCATTTCTTTAAGGGAGTTTTTCACTTCCTGTTTAAGGGTCTCCATCATTTTCATAATGTTACGTTTAAAGTAGATTTCTTCTACTTCTTCTGGGTTAGGCTGTTCAAGTCTTCCTGTTGCATGTTCACTGGATTCTGGTGTTATCATGTTGCTTTCAGTATGTTGGAGAAATTCTTGCATTGGTGCCTGCCCATCTCTTCCTCTCTGGATCTTTCCAGCACGGGAGCAGGGTTTCTTGCTGGGTTCCAAGGACCTCAGACAAAAAGGCAGTTTAACCAGCCTTTAAGATAACAATGCAATGATTGACCTCACATGCCTTTGATTTTCCATTCAATCATCTTTTCCAACCTATGCTACTGTATAGCTACAGTCTTAAGTAATGTACCCTTCTATGCTCCTGACTCAGATAATGTATGTGTATCATTTGCTGAAAACAGTAAACATGGAGTTTAAAATAACCTTCTAAAATCCACCATCAAGGTTGAATGCAACATTTCTGGATGTTGGATGATAAAACATGCTATATTCTGGGTCATTTTGGATCAGTTGGCAACAGTGACTTAATCCTTTGTAAAACTCTGCTAAAGATTTCCGCAAAGTACACTATTCCTTAGATATGTGACACTTTCTGTGGAATTCAATAATTATGGAATGAGAAGTCCTTTGTAAGGAAAATGGAAGACACATGGAGCATGATGCAGACAGTTTAAATGTGGCTAAATGACTGTAAGGAGAAGTTTTATTTCTTTACTTCATGAATTATTGATGACTAAGAGTTAATCACTAATGCATGTTATGCCCAAATCTGCGAAGTCCCTCCAAAACCAACAAGGAGACCGAGTCCTTTATAAAAGCAAAGAATCTTTATTTTATGCAAGTTTGCAAACTCAGTTTCTCTGCATGTCCAACATATTGGAATAAATGGAGAGCCCTGAGCTCAGTTAGAGTTGGTTTTTTTTAGCAGTAAAGGTGGCGATGAGGGATTTCTGAGGTTCAGGACCCTTGATTGGCTGACATTTGTCTAGGGGTGTCCTGGTAACTGTGCTGGCAGGCAGGTGGTCCTATCTACAATGGTTTGAACATTAGGCATTTCCTTTGGATGGTCTGTTCTTGGGTGGTGCTCAGGTAATCCCAGATTGTTGTTCTTCCTACAACCAGATATTGCTTCAGGGTAAACTACTGAGACTCTAGCCTTCATTTAAAGTTATCAATGGCCAAGTCTTACTCTGGCAGGATAACCAAAGATCTTCCTTTGGGTGACCTGTTTATATTTAGCTTATCATGGCTGACTCCTACAATGCATTTAGTCCATACAACTCTGCTTCTCTGGATCTGTTCTGAGTTCCAATGTTAGGCAGAGATGCCCAGAGCTAGATTTTTCACCTCTCATTCCACACTCACTGACTGGCCTCAGGAACAGGACTACATGGAGCTAGACTCAATAACACACTTAAGAGACTCCCAGAGTCAGTCCCAATCCCCACAGGAATTATTTCTCTGACATAAAGTTATTAATACCTACCATGTATAAAAACCTAAAAATAAATTGAGCAGCAAACAAAACAACCTAATTTTAACATGGGGCATATAACTAAACAAAGTTCTCAAACAATGAAACACAAATGTCTGAGAAACACTTAAAACTGTTGAACATCCTTTACCACTGGTATAGGAGGTCCTTCTGTTTATGTGTTGCTCTCATTGGTTAATTAATAAAGAAACTGCGTTGGCCTTTTGATAAGGCAAAAGTTAAATAGGCAGAGAAAACAGAACTGAATGCTGAGAGGAAGAAAGCAGAGTAAGGGAGAGCCGCCATGGAGCTGCCAGAGTCAGACATGCTGAATCTTTCCCAGTAAGCCACTGCCACATGCCGATATACAGATTAATAGAAATGGGTTAAGTTAATATGTAAGAGTTAGCCAATAAGAGGCTAGAGCAAATGGGCCAAGCAGTGTTTTAATTAATATATTAATTAAATAATAATACAATAATTTTAATTAATTAATACAATTTCTATGTGGTTATTTTGGGGCTAAGCTAGCTGGGCAGCCAGGACAAACAAGTGGACCCTCCCCCTGCAACAGACCACCAAAAAAAATGAAAACTGAAACTACTTTGAGGTTTCATCTTACCTCTTCCAGAATGGCCAAGATCAATAAAAGAAATGTCAGCACATGCTGGTTAGGGTGTGGGAAAAGAAGAACATGTATTGATTGCTAGTGGGAATGCGAACTGGTGAAATCAGTGCGGAGGTTTCTCAAGGCTGAAAATAGGTATACTTCAAGATCCAGCTCTAGCACTCTTGGACATACACACAAAGGGCTCTACGTCTTATTACAGAAATATTAACACACCAGTGTTCATCGCTGTTCTCTTAAAATAACCAGAAACAATTTTGTAAATGAAACTTTCTGCCCATGCCCAGTCCCTTGCCATCCAGTCCCAAAGAATGCACAGAGGCTTATATTAAGTATAAACTATTTGGCTTATTGGCTCAGGCTTATTATTAACTAGCTCTTACAACTTAAATTAACCCACAATTCTTATCTATGTTTAGCCACATGACTTGGTACCTTCTCTCAGTGAGGCATTCTCATCGTGCTTCCTCTGCGTCTGGCTGGTTACTAACTGTGCCTTTCCTCTTCCCAGAATTCTTTTAGTCTGGTTGCCTCACCTATACTTCCTGCCTGGCTACTGACCAATAAGAATTTTTTAAAATTTTTTATTGTTTTTATTGAGCTATATATTTTTCTCTGCTCCCCCTTCTCCTCCCCCTCCCCTTCTACCTTCTCTCATGATCTCCATGCTCCCAATTTACTCAGGATATCTTGTCTTTTTCTACTTCCCATGTAGATTAGATTCATGTATGTGTCTCTTTGTTGTCTAGGTTCTCTGGGGTTGTGAAATGTAGGTTGTTTTTTCTTTGCTTTATGTCTAAAAGCCACTTATGAGTGAGTACATATTATATTTGGCTTTCTGGGTCTGGTTTACCTCACTCAATATGATGTTTTCTAGATTCATCCCAATCAGCATTCTAGTAAACCAATATGAGTGACAAATCTTTAGAGTGTGCAAGAGCATTATCCACACCACAGCTTAGATGTCTATCAAGAGAGGAATGGATAATGGCAATGTGGTATATTTACACAATGGAATATTATTCAGCTGTTCAAACAAATGAAATTATAAAATTTGCAGGTAAATAATGGAGTTGAAAACAGTCATCCTGAGTGAGGTAACCAAAACCCAGACAAATAATGCATTTTTTTTCCTTTTTATACATAGATGCTATCTTTTAAGGATTTAGAACATCCACAGAGGTCAGATATCTACTAAGGGGCCAGTTGGGAGGCAGCTTCGCCAAGAAAAGGAAGTTGAATAAAATGTTTCAAAGGGATAAATGGTAAATTAGATCAGAAAGAGTCAATAGGGAGGTAGGTGGGAGGACAGAGGAAAAGACGGTGTATGGAGGTGTGGTGGTTTGAATAAAAATGAATCCCATAGGCTCAAATATTTGAATGTTTAGTCACTAGGGAGTGGCACTATTTGAAAGGATGAGGAGGTATAGCTTTGTTGGAGTAGGTGTGGCCTTGTTAAAGGATGTGTGTCACTGGGAGTTGATTTTGAGGTTTAGGAAGCCCAAGAGAGACCCAGTGACTCTCTCTTCCTGCAGCATACTGATATGGATGTAGAACTCTCAGCTCCTTCTGATGAACTCGTGCAGTATTATGTCTGCCTGCAGGCTGCTGTGCTCCCTGCCATGCTGATAATGGAGACCAAACTTCTGAAAATGTAAACAAGCCCCAATTAAACGCTTCCCTTTATAAGAGTTATTATGGTCATGGTGTCTTTTCACAGCAATAGAATATTGCCTAAACCAGGGAGGTTGAAAAGCTGTATGGATGCCTGGAACTGTAGAAGCTTTCTGAAATACACACATATATAAAAGTTGTTTTATTGGGATTATTATGTGATGGGGGAGATATTAGCCCAACGAGACATCCTATGTTATAAAATAAAACTTCCAGAACTAGGAATGGTTACATCTTGTTGAGTCATTGGCTAAAGGAGTCTCACAGTATGGCCCCCAAATATCACAGGCTATCACTTATGCTGTTGTTCAACCTTTATAACCTGAGAGTAAGGCCTAATTGCTGAAAACACCATACACTTAAGCCTCCATGTACTTAAGTCATCAAGTGTGTAGAAATTGAGCTCAACTAGAGACTTCAGTACTACTGACTAGTTAGGGTTCTCTCAGGGGGTACCAAGACTATCGACTTCACATTCTCCATGCTATACAAGACCTAGATTTCACAAGCAAACCATGTGTGGGAGGGTTAGGAAATCAGCAGCCTATGCTGTAGGTTGTCGGCAGCCCCCGTGTGCAGATGCTGAGCTCCCCAACTCTCTCTCTCTCTCTCTCTCTCTCTCTCTCTCTCTCTCTCTCTCACACACACACACACACACACACACACACACACCATGCATCCCACCCCCAAAGCTAGTTGCTCTGAAATCAGAGACGGGATCTGGATACCTGTGCAATGGTTAACTAGCTCCATTTCAAACTTAGTTTCAAACTAAGTTCTGTGTAGATGAGGAAAAACCTAGGAGTCAGCAAGACCTTATTCTCAGCCTAAGGACTGTGAACCACAGGATGTCTGGGCTACAACCTAAAGTCATTCCCATTGGTGGTTGAGTCTTGACAGCAATCTAAAGGAAAGACTGACCTCAGAGCCACCTGGCTTATTTCTCAAAATTATTGTTCCACATATTATGCAATGGTTATCCTAAAATGTTACTGGAAAGGGGGGTGAGGATGTGAGTCAAAGAATCCCAAGCTAACTCCAAAAGATTGTAATTATATTTCTTTATTATAAGGGGCAAACTTATGGAACAGGAGCAAGAAGTCCATCTTCAGGTGTGTAACGCAGGAACCAGAGAGACAGCCCTGGGTGGCCAGCGGTATTTCTCTGGGTACCCAAAAGGTCACGCCCTAACCTGGTCCAGCTTCTTAAAGCTGGCTGAAGGAAATTCCCCATCACCAAAATATTAACCAGATGCTCATTCTGCTTCAGTAATCTCACTTAACCTCTACTTGCACAGACCAAAGCAAAACAAAACAAAAACAGGATAATGCCTCACATAGCAAAAATACCCCAAGAGTTGAGACAATTGAGGTTTGTGCCTTTAAAAACTCCATCAAGCCTTCCCCTTTGTAGCAGCTCTCAGATCGTCAAAGAAGATTCTTGTGGCAATGTTGCTGTAAATAATCTTGTATTGTTTTTCAATCTTTTAGCTTAAAGAAAGTTTTGTCTTGTGGTCTCACTCTGTAGCACTTGACTGAGGGTCACACACGGATGACGGGCTCAAAGGCCAACTGTCAGAGGGCGACAGAGCAAGACTGGCATAGGTGATGCCTGGAGGGACCAGTGGACTGAGAAAGTCTGCAGAGGAATAGAGAGACCCTAGCGGGCATGATTCTGCTGGGGCAAGGGATGATGGGCCCTGGGCCTTGATTCCTAGTTCTGCAGGAATCTATAGAGTAACAACTTGTTTGTTATTGTCAGGAAAGCTCTCCTGTGGGTTGGGAGGGGGCAAGGCCTTTGCAAAAAGAACACAATGAATATTTCAGTGAGAAGTCTCCCAAAGCCTGCTTAACTAACTGCACAGACATCCTAGAAAAACTGCTGAGAGGGTTTAATGGATCCAAAACATCATAATTAAATTTCCCTTAATTTTACCAGTTGGAGTCAAAAGAAAAAATAAAATTTAGGGAAAATACACTTGAGGGCTGGGGGCGGGGAGGACTCTGCAGCCAGGAATGGAAAGAAGGAAGGAGGGACCCCAGCAAGTGGGATGGCCTGGTGTCCTGGGTCAGGTAACTGAGGCCTTATGCTCCCTGCCCCCTCCCACCCCACCCCATTGCTTGCTCAGGTAAGCTCAGTGCTTTCCTCAACCTGGTGCTTGAGGATGTCCCTGACATCTGCAGCCATGGGAGTCCTGGCCTGTTTGCTAGGGCTATGCATAGTGGTTAGGGCCATAGCTGTCTCCCACAGCTGTCTGTCCTAGCACAGAGCAGAGGCTTGCAAGGAAACTCCCAGGTATGGACTGACTCAATGGCTGCAGGGTGGGATACATGTGGGGTGATGATGGTGGCCATCAGAAGCTTTGGGAATGATAAACAGCCCCTGAATGAGTAGGGGATGTCAGGCTGAGAGGCACCATGCGGAGCAGTGAGTTCAGTTCTTCTCACAAATCCACAGATTGCTATGTGGCAGTGTATGAGGTATCTAGAGTCCCAGGGCCACTACCCAAGTGTGAGGCACCCTAGGGAGTGGTTCACAGAGGCAGGGAGGCCCAGGCTCCTCAGCCTACACACTCAGGAGGGCCACTTGCTGAGTTTCAATGATTCCCATTGTTGACCAAAAGTGCCTGTTGTTGGTTTCCAAGGCCTCCAGGATAGTTTTGCTCAGCTTCGGCCCAAATGAAGGCTAGAGTTTGGGGGTGGGAAGGAGGACTCCAGCCAATGCTCAGCTCCTGTCACCCAGTGTCTCACATGAGAAAGTGACAGCTTCAGGGCCTCCACTCCTTTCTTTGCCTGTAGGTGTCTTGATGAGGGGTTGTCTCTCAGAGGCACACCTCTGTAAACCACACTCTGGGAGGTGAGGAACACTTGTCCCAGGATCCCAGCTCAGCCACGCAGACTGGCTGGCCAGCAAGGTCTGATGGGACACTGAATTCCATCAAACAAGGCCAGAGTCCGAGGCTCTCTCCTCGAGGTATATGTGTTCAGGCTCTTCCTAACCTCAACCCGCTGCCCACCATGCCTGGCTGTGGGCATGGCAATGCAGGCCAATGGCCAGTGCATGGCGAACTATTGCTCCTTTGAACCTTGCTGTTTATACTCCAGTGACACAGCTCACACTGTGCCCCCATCCCCACATTGATGGTAGGTCACCCTCCCAGTGTTAGGGTCCCTGGAGTATCCCACAAAACAAAATCAGCCACTCACATATGCAGTCAGCAAGAGCATTGTTTATTCCAGCATTCTGGGGTCTGCCACCCAGACGACAAAATGGCTTCACCCCCTAACAGAGCTCACAGGCTCATTTTTTTTAGGCAACCAGGAATGGGGAGGAGGGGATTAGACCATCCTGAATGTTATTGGCTGGGGATTAGGTCATCCTGAACCTAATTGGCTGGGGCTCCTCTTCCTCCTTTAACAGAGTACAGAAACCAAAAGTGAAACTAAGCTGAGACCCAGGCCCAGTGGGGGCTGAGGCCAGGAGAAGCCTAGCCTTGCAACCTCTCATTCCCCTCTTGAGTTATGGAGATGTCTCTGCGTCAGGACCTAACAGGTCCTGAACTTGTGGTTGTTATTGTTGTCTTAAGGCCATCGGCTGTACTGTGGAGATCCACTCTTTGACAAATCTGACCAGAGTGTTGATTATACAAAGTCCACAGAGCAGAGCTAGCAGCAGAAGGACTAAGGGACCAGTTAAGGCAAATACCAGAGTGGTCAGCCAGGGTGAGCAGTCATAGAGTGACTCATTCCATCCCTCATTTGATTGCTTTTCTAGCTGTCTATCATTTAGTCTTTTCCTCAGGAGGGCCATGGAGTTCCCAACAACACCCGAGTGGTTGGCATAGAAACAACATTGTACTTCCAGAAATCCTCCTTGATGTAAAAAGTCCCCCTTCTGTTTTGGAGTACTACCTCTGCCGAGGAAGAGAGAGCCTCTTCTAGGTGGGAGATAGACTTTTCTAAATGGTGATGTCAGCCTCTATACGCACAATTAAGGCCTTGGAGTTCTGGTCCATAAGAATGAGAACTGACGTTGCCATGCCTATAGCCCTTGCCAGGCACAGGCCTAAGGGGGAGGATACTAAGACACTGAGAGAGCCGTGAAAACCTCCAGCTTGGCTTGTTTTGGGGGTCTTAGCCAATAGAAAACCTCCTCTTGAGGATGGAGTAAGTTATTTGGGGGAATAATTGCACCAGGACTCCTAAATCCTGTGTGTCGTTCAAAACTTGGGGGTACAAGTGCTCCAAGGCCACTAGGGATCATCCAGGGAAATTAGGTATGCTTTCCCAGTTGGAATCTTAGACTCGTGCAGAGATTTGTATAACTTGGTGGGGGCTGGCCTAGGCAGAGTCCATTCCCTGTTAAAGATTATATGGTGAGCCTACCTTTGCTGAACTGTTGCCACCTACATCACTGGATATCAGAGGAATCAGCATAGTTCCTTATTATTGCAATCCCTTTATAATGGGGAGTGGGCGTTATCCAGGAAAAGCCAGCAGGCTTTAGTGAGACTAAGTTTTGAAGAACTTAAAACCAAATAGGAGGCTTGCAAAAGACCTAACCCTAACCCTAACCCTAACCCAAACCCTAACCCTAACCCTAACCCAAACCCTAAACCTAACCCTAACCCTAACCCTAACCCCTAACCCTAACCCTAACCCTAACCCTAATCTTGGAGTGGGGGTTGGGTCCATGGGGGAAGTTTTGTGTGTCAATGACAGTATTTTAGCTTCCATGGGCCTTGGGATAGGGGCAGGCATGCGTCCAGTCAGGCTTACTACATATTGGGGTCCTGAAGTTGCATTGGTTGTAGATTCTTTGACAAATAGGCAACTGGTCTCTTTCAGGGTCCAAGACTGAAGCCGAAAGATGAACTTGAGGCTAGCATGGATTATGAGACCCCGTCACATAGACAAATTCTGGTTGCGGGTTTTTATCTGGTATTTGTTAGCATGCATTTCTTCAGGTGAGTAAAAACAGTTTCAAATGTTCTCTGCTTGGATTTTTTTTCATTGTTTATTTTTGATGGTTTGGTGGTTTTAGGAGCATTCCTCTTAAGGGACTGGAGTTTGATTTCCAGACTCAAGCTGTCTGACTTCAGCTTATTGGTCTTCCATGCCCTCTTCTGGCCTTTCTCAGGAACTGTAGTGATATTTCATCTGTATTTTTAATGAATAAAGCTAACCTGAAGGTCAGAAAAGCAAAACAGCCAGTCACTGGCTCTTAATCTCTACCCTGTCCGAAATGGTGATCCTACCTGTAGGAATCTCGGAATGAGACTACCTCTGTGAACTGACTCCCCCTGTCTTATATTTCTTTCTAGGGCCGGATTAAAGGCGTGAACCACTACTGCCTGGTTTCTATGGCAAACTAGTGTGACTACTGGGATTAAAGGTGTGTGTCACCACTGCCTGGTCTGTAAGACTGACCAGGGCAGCTGCTTTACTCTCTGATCTCCAGGCAAGCTTTATTTATTAAAATACAAATGAAATATCACTACGAGGAGCTGTATGTTATCAAGGAAACACATACAATTCAAAATAAACAATCAATAAAACTTTAAAAATATTCTCAGTTTCTCTCTCTTTCTCTTGCTCTCTCAGCAAGAGAAGACCTTCTCAATTATGATGGCCTCAAATTCTCCAACTCAGACTAGTTTTCAGCATCCAATTTTCCTGCCTCACCCTCCTTACTGATTGGGATTATGGCATGGCACAGCACACAGTTCAGATTTACTTCCTAATCTGGACAAAGGATCCCACTTATAAACCACTTAACATGAGAAACAGGTTCTCACTCAGTGGGCAATGCAACTACAGACTTATGTTGACTGGTGCAGTCTACTCAAAGCTGTGCTGGAGCCGGCTGCCTTTCTTAGCCGGAAATTGTATTATGATGATCAAGTAGAAGCGCAAGCACAGACAAACCTCTTAATTAATGTTCCAGTGACCTTGCCATGCTCACTGACAAGGTAACTTTATCCATCCCATCCATCAGGCACAGATTAGCCCTCAAGCCCACTACCAAGAGGCTTCTGACTTGACCTTCAAGGCTCTTCAGGCATGCACCCTGCGGAACCCTTCAGCTAACATCGTAATCTTATTCAACAGCCAGGGGAACTTTTTACTGATTTTCTCACATGTGTTAATGAGGCAGTAGAGCAGAGAGTAGACCCAGGCCCAGCTAGGTAAATGTTAATCAAACAATTGGTTTGGGAAGGGCTTAAAGCCCCCACCTGCAATACAGTCACAGCAGTCCACAGTGAAGACATTCACAAGTGGGTACTGACCACAAGAAATCTTGACCCCAGTAATGGTCACATTGCTGCCCTCTCCTCTTCCCTGGATACCCTCTTTGCAGACAGGCAGCACGCCAATGACATGTCCAAGTGTCCCCAAGTAGATAGATCTTACCGAGGATGTGGCAAACCAGGCCATCTGTGGCATGACTGCCCCCAGGCAAAACCTAGTACCTGATGCCTCAGATGCAATAAGGGATTTCATTGGGCAAAGGATTGCAGAGATAACAGCCTGCCAAAGTCCCAGCCCCTTTAAACTCCAGGCACAGCTCTCCTCAGCCCTACTGGGAAGACAAGGCTCTGGTAATCAAAAAATCTTTTGGATACTGCCTGTTTTTCCATGCTCCCCAATGCTGACTGTCTATCTTGATGGACAAGCTGTTAGAGGCTTGGTGGACACGGGTGCGAACATCACAATATTAGCAGAAATGGAGGTGCTCTGCTCCTCCTGTTGGAAATTTAGACCTGGCCCTCACATCAGTGGAGTAAGAGGTCAACAAGATTTAAAACTTACCTCCCATTCAGTCTATTGGAAAGACCATGATGGCAACAAGGGAGCCATTCACCCTTTCATTTCTGTGCTGCCGAGAAACCTCTGGGGCAGAGACATCCTGGAGGATGTGGGTGCTGTCCTAACTACTGATGATAGAGTTTCTCTGATGACCTTCAGGTCCTTAAAAAGAGAGGTTTGACAAATCGCCATCCTACATATGAGTCACACCCCTGATTCTAAGAGTCACTGTCCCTCAGAAATCCACCACAATCAACCTTCCTAGTCCAATTCCATTAATGTGGTTCTTTAATCAAGATGTCTGGGTGGAACCGTGACCTAAAATTGAACCCAAGCTGTCAATCCTAAAGAAATTAGTTGCAGAACAGTTAAAGATGGGGCACATAGAACCAACCACAAGTAAACATAATACCCACATATTTGTTATTTCCAAATGATCAGGATGCTACTGCCCCCTGCAGGATCTTTGTGTAGTTAATGATCAAATGGAAAAAAAATGGGGTCCTTGCAACCAGGCCTCTCCCACCCTAGTGCTATTCCTCCATCTTATTATATTTTAGTTTTAGATATTAAGAATTTTTTTTCAAACTCTCCTGGCACCACAGTATCGAGACCTCTTTGCCTTTACAGTATGCAAATCTTATATACATAAGCCAGCCAAGAGATATCAATGGGCTGTTTTATCCCAGGGAACGAAGAAAAGCCTCACAATCTGTCAGTTACATGTTCCTCAGGCCTTGGTGAATATTCCCAAGGATATCCTCTTAATCCATTACATGGATGATCTCCTTCTGGCACATCCAGATGCAGTTTATCTGCAAAGGACTGCTGAAAAAGTGTTAAAAGGTCTTGCATTGTTACATCTGATCGTGGTGCCAGATAAGGTTCAACTAATAACTCCCTTTGCCTATTTAAGCTTTTCCATTCCATTTTAAATTGGAAATGAAAGAATTGTACTCATTCTCAGAATTACAATTATGTGTCACAGCTAATTGGCTTAAACTCTTTCTGCCCATCACTGATCAAGAGATGTGATACCTCTTTTCCTTGTTGGAGGGCCCTACATGCCAATCCATCAAGGTTAGGCTTACTCATGAGGCTAGAGATCTCCTATAAAAGGTTGTGGCCATTCTAGCTACCTCTAACCTGCAGGACCACGACCCTCAAAAGTCCTTGTTGGTAATGATCCTCTGGACACCTAGGGGGGTTGGAGGAGTGTTATGGCAATCTGGTCCCCTATGATGGATACATCAAGCACATTCTGATCTGTGCAAAGCCACCACTAAGTTTGATCAATCCTTCCAAGTTGCACTTAAGGCACGGATGCTGGCATGGATAACATATGGAAGACAGTCAGATAAACTTGTCTTCCCCTTTTCTTTAAAGAATACCCAGTACTTCTAGGTGGACTCTATTCCAGGAAATGGTTGCAAGATTCACAGGAACTATTGACAATCAGTTGCCAAAAAAAAAAAAAAATCTTAGCAGGACTTCATACACTTCCAATAAAAATACATCCCCATGGAGTTCCCTCCTCCACTCCCTTTCCTCATGCCCCCCCCCAGGCCTTTTCAGATTTCAATAAAAGCAGATAGGGTGTTCTTATCCAGCATCTTGGCTCCAAAGCTGTTACATATGTTATCTTTAACCCCAGTTTCACTCAATTGGGAGCTATTGGCCTTTCAGTGCCAGACTGAGCCCGGTGACATTGTTTCTGACAGCCAGTGTACTGTATGGCAGTTCATATGCTGGCCTTGTCTCGAGTCAAAGACTCACTGACCCCCATTAACAGCACTATGCCTCTCATACAAGATGGTTTAAATCAGAGCACTGAGCCCTGGCACCTGTCACATATTAGATCTCACTCCAAATTACCCAGAATATTGATTCAAGGAAATGAGGTCACAGACACCATCATATTAACAACCACTATGGATCTCCTAGAGCAAGCCTGGGCTCTTCACCAGCAGCTACATCTGTCTCCACAGAAATAGCATAGACTTCTTCCAAAATTACCAGTTTCTTAATGGAAATTTGTCCTAGGCATGTGCCACTTGTGCCCCTCTTGTCCCCTTAGGATGGCTTCAATGTGTGGGGGTTCATCCCCAGGGCTTGTTGCCTAACACCATCTGGTAGATGGATGTTACTCACTATGCCCTCTTCGGCAATCTTAAATATGCTCGTGTTATAATGGATACCTGTTCCTCCTTTGTGTATGCCCTTACCCTTTCTGGAAAGAAAGCCATTAATGCTGTCAAGGTCCTTAAGTTGGTCATGGCAGTTATGGGGGTATCTTGGGCACTTCAGACTGAAAATTGCCTTGCCTATGCCTCACAACAACTCAATGACTTTCTGGGGTTCTGCATGGTTTCTCATACCACTGACACCCCTGCAATGTGAAGGGACAAACCATTGTAGAGAGGACCGACAGCTCTTAAGGAGCTGTTGGCCAGGACTCTCTCACCACAGGCTAGGAGAGATCCTTATCCAGCCTTAACAGAGGTCCTTTTCCATATGATCTTTTTAAATTTTGATGGCAAGGGGCTCAGACTGAACTACAAGCACTGGGCATCTCTGCCAAGGAACACACTCCTACCCCTGGTGAGATGGAGAGATCCTATCCCCCTCCAATGGCAGCCATCAGCCCCCCTGCTAACCTGTGGGCGAGGGTATGCTTGTGTTTTTCCTCAGACTGCCACAATGCCAATATGAGTCCCAGTAAGAGATGAGTACTCGGTCATAGATCATCTTGATTCTACCAAGGAGGGAATAACCTAGGGTAATGTATATACTCCTCTTTCTTGCTCTCATTGCTCCCCAAATAAATTGATTTATTATTAGAGGAAGAAATTGGTACTTTAAATACATTGATGAAACTCAATTGTGACCCTTACTTTTCCACATTTTGTATGACACCTTTGAGATGAGGAATGTTAGTTCAGTATGCCAGGAGATGGCTGAATATATTAAGGGTCCATGGTCAACTAAGTTTCTATATTATTCATCACAGCTAACATACAATTTTTTAAATTAATCAGATAAGGGAAGAGGTTAAAGCCTTTGACTCTTCATTTTTTGAAAAAGTTTGGCATAATATAAAAAGGCTATTTGATCCCTCCTGAATGCTCATGTATGTCTTAATAGGCAGGTATTAATTAATTGGTGGTGTTAATCCTTATTCTTTTTAAATTTCTCCTGCATATTTAATATCTCCAGGCATATTTTACAGCAGTGGGCAGCAACTGAGGTGATTCTTCAGGTGTTAATGGCTCTTGGCATCCTTCTCACAGTCCTCCACAGGAGGTTATGCATGCCTGTTTCTCTGAAATTAAAAAGGCTATTTCCTAGTTACCCCACCCTGGCAGCTCTCTAGGAATGAATGCCCTTCAAGGGAGGGTAGTCAATGATGGGTAAGAGCTTGTTCAGCAGGCCAATCTAAGACAGGCAGAGTCCAGTTGCTGAGCACTCCTGAAGCAGGGTCAGCAAGGCCTGAGCAAAAAAATCTGGGTCTCGCTGAGCTCCCACATAATAAATAAGAAAGGGTGGATATATAGGAAAATAAAGGCCTACAAGGCTGAAAGATGAACTAACCTGGAGTCTACCTGAGGGCCTGCAACAGGTGATGTCAAGGGTCCTGATTGTGCCTAGCCAATGAGGGGCAACCATGCAATGCTGCCAGAGGGCCCTTTCAGAGTTCCTGATCATGCCTGGCCAATGAGGGGTAACCATGTGATGTCAACGGATAGGAACACAAGCCTGGGTGCTGCAAAGAGGGTGCATATAAGGCTTTCCCCATTCCTGAATAAATGAGTCTGCTGTTTGCTTTTACTTGATTCCCAGTGGCTATGCAATTGACGCCATGCCTTCTCACTCCCTTCTCTGAGGGAGCCATTAGGACCCAGCTACAACCCTCGAATTCTCATCTCTGAAGGATGTAAGTCGGCACACTAGAGCTTACAGATCTTTGGGTCACATACTGGTGCTCAATGCTGCCTCATGGGAGCCTGGGAAGGCTGTGGTCCTCCTGTGGTGTAGGAGATTCTTCTGTTTGTGTGTTGCTTTCATTGGTTAATTAATAAAGAAACTGCATGGCCTGATAGGGCAGAACTTAGGTAGGCGGAGAAGACAGAACTGAATTCTTGGAGGAAGAAAGCAAAGAGAGAACCACCATGGAGCTGCCAGAGTCAGACATGCTGAATCTTTCCCAGTAAGCCACGACCTCGTGGTGACATACAAATTAACAAAAATGGGTTAAACTGAGATGTGAGAGTTAGCCAATAAGAGGCTAGAGATAATGGGCCAGGCAGTGATTTAATTAATACAATTTCTGTGTGATTATTTTGGGTGTAAGCTAGCTGGGCAGCTGGGACCGAACAAGGGCCCTCTCACAACACTCCTGAACTGCCCTTGCCTCCTTGGATGGTAAGGGTGAGAGTCTGGATATTTTCCAGGGCAGGTGTGACCACAGCTATCTGCCCTGACCATGTGGGAGCAAGCCTACCAGTCTCTGCCAAACCGGAATCTGAGTTCAGTCTAGGCCCACTCGGAGGCAGCCCCTGTGAATCTGGAATGGCCTGCTGATAGGGAGGTGGATAATTATACTGGCCATGACCCATTAGGGTTATTCTTAGTCAGAACCAGGAACATGTTCTTCTGTGTTACTAGGGCTTTGGCCACTTCAGGATAAGCTTTGCATACTTTGGCCTTTGTACACTACTTGCTCTATAGCTCTCCTGCCCTACATCTAATGACTGACTAAGTGGTGGAGCCTCAGGCAAGGGATACGCTGTATGTGGCTAAGCTGTTTGATCCTTGCAAGCCTGAATCTCACTGTCGGGAGGTGGAACCTGCAAGCCATGACTCATCCCTTACATGTACAGGGCCTCCTGTGTTGCATAGGTCTCCATTTGTCAACACCTCTCCAACCTTTTGCTCCTTTCCCTCACTCCGATATCCATTTCTCACTCCACCCCAACCTGCACACTTGGCTTTTCTTTCAGGAAAGCGCTTCTTCAGATACGTGGTATAAGAGTTCATTTTATTATTGCAAAATCTTCCAGAAAGATGAAGGAAATGGTCTTTGCTTGGCCATTTGTAAGCAAGCCAGGCATAGAGGCACATGTGGGTAGAGCACCTGGGAGGCAGGAAGGTCATGAGGTTGAGGCCCACAGGTGGGGGCTGAGGACTGTCCAAGAGCCACTGGTTATCTTAGCTGTATCCGCCTCTCCTGGGTCTGTTGGATATGCTGTGGACACTGAAGCCAAGAAAAGCCAGCATCTTCTTTTTTAGTCCTTGCCCTGTGAAGACATCAAGTGCCTACATGGTCCTCTATCTCAGGCACAAGGTGAGCTCTGACTGAGTGCATGGCATCACAGTTTCTGGGAGCTGAGATCAGTGACACACACCAGAAAGAACTGGCCCAGGAGAGGTCACGAGTGGCATTCCCTCAGTTGACTAGGCATCCTGTTAGGTTGTGGTGGTCTGTGAGGGAGCTGCTACAGGTCCTGAGGCTGGTTGTAACACCCTGAGTGAGGTCTGTTGTTAGAGTTCATGCTGGAATGGCAGGATCTAACTTGAGTTAGATCTAAGATTAGAAATCTGAAGCCAAGGTTTGGTGAACCAGAGGGACACGAGGAGTCAGAGGAGAGCAATAGCATGGGACACTGGAGCCAACTCTTGGATAGTGTAGTTTAGGTAGTCAGGGTTCAGAGAGTTTAGGTAGTCAGGGTTCAGCCGCCATCAAAAACATCAACATTGTTCCCTCCAACAGGAGCAACGGAGTGGTGGTCTGGTATTATTGAATTCATAGATGTATCTGTATATTCATATATATTCCTAAATATTACATGTTCAATTGATATAATGTTACTTGCATATATGATTTCAGAGCTGACTATTTGGCACAGGACAACCAGTTGGTGCTCTCTTCCCTGGGAAAGACCACCTCTTCCATTATGGGTCTGTTTATACTGTTTAAAGCATCTTGGTTTCACTTTGATAGGTCATATATATAAGGATATTTATCTTGCCTTAGGTTTTCCAGTTTCGTGAAAAACAAAATTTTAAAGTATGTGTTTATGATTCTCTCAATTTCCTCAGAATCTGCTGTACAGTCATTCCTTTCATATCTAACTTAATTAATTTAGATATTCCCTCTCAATTAGTTGACTAATTTGGCTAAGGGCCTGTCATCTTATTGATTTCTTTGAGAAAAACAACTTTTTATTTTATTCATTCATCATTTAGTTTTTGCTGTTGCTGCTTGTTTCTACCTCATTGTTTTCATCTCTAATTTTTATAGCCATAATTTTCAGCCTTCTTATTTCTTTATTTACTGCTTTTAAGCATTTTTCTAGAGATTTCAAGTGTGCAATGAAGTTATTAATAAGGACTCACTCCAGGACCATTTTGTAGGCACTCAGTGCTTTGAACTTGCCTCTTAAAACTGCCTTTATTGTGTCCCATAGTTTAGATATGTTGTGTTTTCATTCTTGGTTTCTGTCTTGATGGACTGTTCATTCAGTAGCTTTCATGAGTTTGTATATTGTCCATTGGTATGGTTGCTATCCAGTTTTAATTCCTGGTGATGGAATAGAGTCCTTTCAATTTTCTTATAACCATGGAGGCTTGTTTATTCCTCATTTGTGATTAATTTTGGAGAAAGTTCCATGAATTTTTGTGCAAATGATATTCTTTACTGTTTGGTTGTGATATTCCATATATTTCTGTCATGTCCAGTTGATTCATGATGTTGCCTAACTCCAGTATTTCTCTGTTTAGATTATGTCTGGAAGACCAACCAATTTGTGTGACAAGGGTATGAAGTCAACTAGTGTTAGAATCAATGTACAATTTCAGCAACAGTACTGTTTCTTTTGCAAACTTTGGTGTCCTGGCCTTTGGTGCATACATGTTTAATTGTAATATGTTCTTGTTCTATTTTCCCTTTAATTAACATATACTGTCTTCAACTTCTTCTGTTAAGTTTTTATTTGAAGTTTATTTTGTCAGATAATATAAAATAACTATGCCTCTTTTCTTCTTAGGTATATTTCCTTGTAATATTTTTAATCCTTTTAAAATAGAAATAGCTGGCCTTGATAGTGAAGTATCTTAGAGACACCAGAGAGATGCATCCTGTTTTCTAATCCATTCTATTAGTTTTTTCCTTTTCTTTCTTTCTTTTTTTTTTTTTTTGACAGAGTTTCTCTGTGAAGCAGCCTTGTCTATCCAGAAATGTACTCTGTAGACCAGGTAGGCCTCAAATTCATTCGGAGCCATCTGCTTCTGCTTCCTGAGTGCTGGGATTAAAGGAATACACCACCACCACCCAACAGCCTGTATCTTTTTATGGGAAAGTAAAACCAATAGTGGTCAGAGTTATTAATGGGCAGTTTTACTGCTATTGTGTTGCTATGGTGTGTTTTTTTTCACCCTCTTTTCATGAACTGTTACAGAATTATTTATCATTTTTTTGTCATCTTACATGTAGTAAGCCTTATCTTCAGACTGATGTTATCCTTTTGTAGGCTTGGATTTCTTGACAGAAATTGCTTAAAGTTTATTTTACTGTGAAAAGTTTCTCTTCTTCTGTTGATGAGAATGATACTTTTGCTGGGTATAGAAGTCTAGGATAGCATCTGTGGTCTGTGACAACTTGTAGAATATCCACCCAGGTACCTCTGCAATTCAGTGTATTCACTGAAAAAGTCAGACATTATTCTAGTGGGTCAGTCTTTTTATGTGGTGTGGTCTCTTTCCTTTTCAGTTTTTAGTGTATTTTTGCTCTGTAAATTTAGTCTTTTGATTATTTATTTGTCATACAGGGTTTCTTTTCTGCCATGTTTATTTGGTGTTGTATATGCCTCTTGTGCATTAAGAGGTATCCCCTTCCTCAGATTTGGAATATTGTTTTCAGATAAATCATATACAAGTATTTATTTCAGTAAATCCAATAGAGTCATAGGAAACTCAAACTAAAATACTAAAAGAAAGAAACAAATCATGAGCTATGTTCATGGGTGTACTCCAGACCATGAAGGAAAAGAATAGCACCATGGCATAGTTTGTTGTTTTGAAACAAGATATATTACTACATTACCCAGGCATGCATCAAATTTGTGATTTTTCTGCCTTGGTTTTCTAAATAACTCAGATTACAAGTTGGTATGTAACACCTCTATATTGTCACAAAACAAATACAAGGAAAAAAGTATATGTTAAACATCATTAAAAATTTAAAATGATATGTTTTTACATATTGATATCATAAGTATGATGTAAAATATTTACCATGTTGTGTGTGTGTGCATGTGTATGTGATGCTTAATACAGACATATTCAGTGACATTTTGTTTGTGTTTCAACAACTAAAGCTTGCCTGAAGATCAGAGTGTGGAACTAAGCCACTAGAGGCCAAGAGTGGTGGCACATACCTTTAATCCCAGCATGAGGTAGACAGAGGCAGATGGATCTCTGTTAGTTCAAGGCTACCCAGGGCAACACTAAATTGATCTGGTCTAAAGAGAAAGAGAACCAAGCAGTGGTGGCTCACATCTTTAGTCCCAGTATTCAGTAGTCACATGCCTTTAATCTCAGCACTAGGGAGGTGGAGACAGGAGTAATATGGATAGGTGGAGAGAGGAATATAAAATGGGAGGAGACAGAAACTCAGTGAAGTCTGAGGGAAAGGCAGTCTGAGGACAGGATCACCCTTTTGGTCTGAGTTGAGAACTCTCTAGTTGCTGACCACTCTGCTTCTGTGATCTTCTCAGCTTTCAACCCCTAATATCTGACTCTGAGTTTTTTATTATTAAGACAAACTAGAATTTGTGCTACATCTGGCACCCAACTTTGGGGGTATGAAGTCATGAAAAAGCCACTTGCTGTAGTAGGAAGGCCACTTGTTGATTCTCAGCCATCTGTCTAGCTTAGACCTGAAATAATCACACAGAAACTGTATTAATTAAATCACTGCTTGGCCCGTTAACTCTAGCTTCTTATTGGCTAACTCTTATATTAATTTAACCCATTTCTATTAATCTGTATATCGCCACATGGCTGTGACTTACCAAGTAAAGTTCCCAGCATCTATCTCTGGTGGCTCCATGGCTTCTCTCTGACTCTGCCTCCTTTCTCCCAGCATTCAGTTTAGTTTTTCCCACCTAGCTAAGTTCTGCCCTGCTATAGGTCCAAAGCAGTTTCTTTATTCATTAATGGTAATCACAGCATATAGAGAGAAATCCCATATCAACTTGCCTGAGCTTTACAATCACTGGCATAGGCCAGAGCTATGCATGGCCATAAACCACTGCTCTGCCAGCTAGGTTTTCCTTTCTTATCTCCTGGTTGGCTTTCCCTGTATCCTCTTCTCTGGATGCTAACAAACTATGTGCTTCTACACAGCAACAGTAAGCCTAACATCTTCATTGTAATCGTTGGCAGATTTGGTGAGAAAATTGAGAATTTTTAAAGGGAGGAATTAGTTAAAAAATAATTTTTGCCCACATTAGAATGGAAAACACAATTATGACAAAGAAAATTAGGTCTCTGCATGATTATGCAATGCACGATTTAAAACTGGAACAATTAAATGAAGGGATAATCAACTTAAATGGGATTGACATACGTTAATTATCATTTTGACACTCCTTATTGTCATTTTGATAAATCTTAGTTTATCTCTTAAAAAGTTGGTTGGTATGAGTGCCAATATATAGAACTTAGAAAACTTATTAAAGCAGATCATAGAGATATTCGACTCCAGACAGAGGAATTTAAAGGAGAACCAATTTCAGCATTGTATTATAAGGTTAGAGAGGAACAACCTAAATTTCTCATACAAATAACCTTAATAAATCCAGTAACCTTACATGAATTGCCAAATGATAGAGGCCTTGTAGGAGGTGACTGGACTCCTGTGACATTATTAGATTTAAGGATATTCAAGGAAATGATGGTCTCATATGGATTTATTCATCATTTGTGAAGCACGTTAAACTTGTGGTCAACCTATAGAATAATTATCCCTAAAGACTGGATAGACTTGATTATAACAGTCTTGGGACATGGGCTATAATTACAGTGGAAGACGTGGTTCAAAGAAGAGGCTAAGACCATTGAACTACAGAATAGAGCTAGAGATATGAAAATCTCCCATACTTCTCAGAATGATAGAACAGCTACAGAATAGAGAACAAGAAATTCAGAAAAAACATAAAGTGAGTATTTTGGCAAACTTCTATAAATGAACAAAGACAAAAATTAAAAATACAAATAAATAACATCATCATTGAAGGTCTGGTAGACACAGGTGCCAATGTAAATAATTGCACCAGAATCTTGGCATTCAATTCGGCCTCCTCTGGAAGTAAATGTTCAATTTTCAAGGATTGGAATCTTATCTCAGGTAAAACAGAACATGAGATGGGTCAAATGTATAGGGACAGAAAGATAGAGAGAGAAACTAAAGCTATATGTGGCTAACATAGCAATGCATTTGTGGGGACATGAGTAGTTACAGCAATGGGATACTCAGATTAACATTCCCCCAATCTTAGAAACAAACTATAAATTAACATATGTTTCTGGAAAAAATATTACAAGATACTGTAAAGAACAGTCCCTGACCATTCAGGCTGTGTAAAAACAGGCCCGATAGCTGCTGATCTTTCAAAGACACCAACAGTCCTGCCTTTAAAGTGGTTGACAGACAAACCTATATGAGTTGAGCAATGGCTTTTAACAACAGATAAACTGCAGGCTTTAGAACAGTTAGTACAGGAGCACCTAAATGCTCACCATATTGAAGAATCAACCAGCCCTTGGAATTCTCCTGTATTTGTTATTAAAAAGAAATTTGTAAAATGGAGAATGGTAAACTATCTAAGAGCTGTTACTAAGGTGATTCAGCCAATGGGCTGTCTACAGTCTTGGATAGGTCCTGATAAACTGAGTAATTTGATCAAAACCTTAGAAGGTGAAAAGAACTTAAATAGTCTCAGGGAATTATCAGTTGAAGCTGAGAGAGAATTTGCTTTGGTGGAAGAGAAATTACAGATTGCACATGTGGATTAGTGGATCAGATGCTTAACTAAATTCTGCTCATATTACTCTCCAAACATTCCCCTATAGGAATTTTAAGGCAGAGGGAAAATATTATCTTATAATGGTTCCTTTTACCACATAACCTAAATAAAAAATTAAAAACTTATGTGGAAATGTTCTCTGAGTTAATTGTAAAAGGAAATTTGAGACTTCGTCAATTAGCAGGAATAGAGCCAGTAGAAATTATAATACCATTCACTAAAGATAAAATTGACAAATTGTGGACAGAAAGTGAACGCTGGCAAAAAGCTTGCAGTAATTTTGGAGAGATTAACAACAAATATTCCAAAAGCAAGAGAATTCAATTTATAAAGAAAACTAGCTGGATCCTTCTTTACATTGAATGGGAAACACCAATAAATGGAGCCCCTATATTCACTACTCATGCAAATAAATCAGGAAAGGTAGGTTAAAAATCAGAAAATTTAAGTAAAGTGAACCAAAACCCTTATTATTTCTGTCTTAAAGTCAGAATTATATGCTATTCTCATGGTACTAAAGATTTTCAGGAACCTCTCAAGCTAGTTACTGATTTGCAATATGCATAAAGACTCATTTTGTATATTGAAACCACTGAATTCATACCAGATTACACCAATTTGACTTTATTATTTATTCAGTTACAAGAAATAATCAGGGTGTGAAGTGGGAGGAGGGGAAGAGGTGGAAATTTTGATTGGTATTATTTATAAAGTAATAAAAAGAAATTTAATAAAATAAAAAACAAGAAATAATCAGGAATAGGAATCATCCTGTATATATAACATACAACAGATCCCAAGTGGGTCTGCCAGGTCCTCTAACACAAGGTAATGAAGAAATTTATCAATTATTCATTGGAAATGTGCTAAATGAAGGCCTCAAAATTTCATTAAAAATGTCAATAGCAAATGTTTCAAAAAAGACTTTTCCATCATGTGACAAGTCAAGGAAATTATAAGAAAATGTCCTACTTGTTCTTTATACAACCAAACTCCATTACTGGAAGGAAGTAAACCAAAGGGTACTCAAAGGAATGAAATCTGGCAGATGGATTTTTTTGTAGTTCTATTTTGTAGAATTTGGAAAACTATGTTCTTCGTGGGTCTCTGATGGAGTTGAATACATTATAGCTATAAGTTTTCTTGTTACCAGATTCAGAAAAGAAATTCACTAAATAAACAGAAAGTATATAAGGCTGAGAGACATAAAAAGATAGTTTTGGTTGGACTCACCAAGATAGGAGAGATAAGAAAAAAGTATGTCTGTAGCATGAATTGTAGTTTGTCTTAATAATAAAACTCAGAGTTGGATATTAGAGGATGAAAGCTGAGAGATCAGAGAAGCAGCGCAGCCAGCCACTAGAGAGTTCTCACCTCTACAAATGCTCACACCAAAAAGGTAACCCTGTCCTCAGACTGCACTGAGTTTCTGTCTTCTCCTGCCTTATATTCCTCTCTCCACTCAGTCATATCACTCCTGTCTCTACCTCCCTAGTGCTGGGATTAAAGGCATGTGACTCCCAAGTACTGGGATTAACACCACTGTGTAGCATGAGCTCCAATAGGTCTTAATAATAAAAGCCCAGAGTTAGATATTGGGAAAAATGCTGAGAGATCAGAGAAATAAAGGAGCAAAACCATAGCCACCTAACCTACTCAACTTCCCAGCCAAAAAGAGACCGAGTTCCTGTTTCCTAGGTTTCCTCCTTTCTCAAGTCCTCTTCCAGTGTCCCCTTGAAGGGACTGTATTTGTTGAATGGTTGTTCAAGCAAAGCTCTCTTGTAGAAGGAGCCAATGATCAGAGGACAGTTAGGTTCCCAGGGGAATTTCCTGCTCATGCCTCACTACTGCCTCCTACCTAAATCTCTAAAAATATCACTTCCATTGAGTATCTTTTTTTTCTTTTGTACCATGGATGATTGAATCATTCTTTGCAGAATTTGTGGATAAGAGAAAGGGTAGCACATGGGACAGCTTTATATTTCTTAGAGTTCTTACAGGGAATGTGGTCTGTGTTCTGAGAACTGATAACTCCGGGAGAAGGACTCAGCTGTAATATATTCCATAGCCTTCTAAAAGATCAAATATGGCACCAGGAAGAAGAGCACTAGAGAGGCAAAGGCAAAGCAAAGAAGGAAGAGGGAAGGTGGATCCAAGAGGAAGCCAAGGTTCCCAATGAGCCTAACACTGACTTCAGACTATGGCATGGGTCTTCAATGAGAGTCAGAGGATGGACTTTTAGCACCATAGATATCTAGAATCCTCAGTTTGGAAGGGATGTGCTGGGGCAATGCTAGCTTAGGTAGGGATAGGAGAGAGATCAGCATCCTGGCTTTACCTAGGTTTCCTCCTATCTCAAGTCCTTCCAGTGTCCCTTTGAAAGGAGTGTAAGAGAGTCTTTAAATTACACAAGAAAAAATCATAGCAGAATCTTAGGGCTTCTAATACCCTACTTTGAGAATAGTTTTCTTGTGTTTCTGATACGTGAGACCAGGACTCAATGTTGAGAGGATTTATTGGTGGTGTTTAGATTTTTTTAAGTTCTTACTATTTATTTCTCCTACCAAGTCATCTGTGTGTGTTTGTGTGAGTGTCTGAGTGTGTGTGTGTGTTGTATGTGTGTCTATGTATCTGTATTTGTGAACATAAGGATTAAACAGCTCATGTGTAGAGCTCAGGACACAAGTTGTGGAAGTTGCTTATCTCCTTCCAACCACATGGTCACAGGGGATTTAACTGAGGTCATCTTTTTGGCAGCAGGTGATTTTACTTTCTTAGCAATATTTCCAGCACAAGGCTGAGAACTTTGGAACGCATCAGAGGAGACAAATGAGCCAGGTTTCAGGTAGGCACATTGTTCCCCACCTATAATCCCAACACTCTGAATATGGAGACAAAAGGATTTTGCATTTCAGGTCAGGTTAGTCTACATGGAAAGAATCTGTCTCAAAATACAGCCAACAAACAAATATCATACATACCCTTTGTGGTAGTTCACACTTTAGATTTCATTACTTAAGTTGATGCAGGAGGATCACCACTCGTTACAAATCAGGCTAAGGTATCCTGTGGGACCCTGTGTCAAAAAATTTCCCTTCCCCAAAAGATTCAGATTAATGTTCTCTACTATTTCATAAGCCAAATGAATATCCATCCATTTGTTTGGGAAAGCTGAAGCCAATACCTAAAATGAAAAGGCAGGACTTATTAGCACTTACTGTAGATTCTAACTCCAGAATTCTCAAGAGGAGAAATTTTATCTGAGCACTTTTTACTCCTTTAAATAAGTCATTCTGTTTAAAAAGTACCTTTGAATTTATTTTTATTAAATACACAATGATATACTAACTATAGCCTTGAAAAATTAAATGAGTACAATCTATCTCAGAAAAAGATTTCAGGAAGCAACTTCAACACATCCAATACAAAAAGTCAGTGGTGTTTTCCCTGCTGTTTTATACAGATTATTTAATTTAAACAATATTGCTTCTATTTTTGTTACAAGCTCAGAAAAATAAGGAATCAAAAAGGAATTAAACAGTAAGCAAGCATGCTATCTTTGTAAATATATTTCTCATTTGTCTACTTAATAATATTTTTCAAACGGGTGTAAATTACACATTATGATTACAAAACACATAGATGAAGGAGCCCTTGTTAACTAAATATTTATGTACCCCCAAACTAACCCTTAATAAATGAGTCATCAGAAAGCTTTTATTCATGAGAGCTTATATTTTATTAAAAGACACAATATTAGTTATCCTAACAAATACTGCATTTATTAGCAAGAGCATACCTAATACTTTAACTTATTCTAAGTAATAACAGAGACAAGCCCAAGCTCCTCACAGGTCGACGTCACACACACTCTGGGAGACAGCTCCGTTTCACCTGCTGATCCTGGTCACTCAAAACAACACTTATGCAGTACTAACTACCCATTGCTGCAAGCCATTAAAATTCCACTTAGAACATAAACAGTTTACAAGACATATTTAATGTAACAGAAAAAGGCAAGATGCCATTACAATTATTTTTTTAAATTTCAATCATAGCATTCAGGTATAGCCAGCTCTTCCTGCTTTACAACTCACACAATAATGTCTGTTTTAACATAAATATAGCTCAGTCACTGTAAATTTCATATAAACCCCAGATCTGTCCTATAGTAAGTTATTGACTAATTTATGTTTTGGAATATTTGTTTAATGATGCAAAGATGTGTTGCATTCTTTTATGTTTCATTTGTTTAACTTTATGAAGCTGTGTTACCTTGTCTGCCTAAAACACGTGATTGGCCTAATAAAGAACTGAATGGTCAATAGCTAGGCAGAAGAGAGAAATAAATGGGGCTGCTAAGTAGAGAGAATAAAGAGGAGGAGATGTCTAAAAGAGAAGAGGAGCGAGGAAAGAAGGAGAGGAGAATGCCAGGGGCCAGTCATTCAGCCACCAAGCCAGCTACAGAGTAAGAAGAAAAGAAAGATATATAGAGTAAGGAAAAGTATAAAACCCAGAGACAAAATGTCATTAAGGAGAAATGGGATAATTTAAGTGAAAAAAGCTGGCTAGGAACAAGCCAAACTAATGCTAGGCATTCATGATTAAGAATAAGTCTCTTTGTATTTATTTGGGAGCTTGGTGGTGGTCCCCAAATAAAAATAAATGTACAAATTTATGCACACACAAAATTCCCTGAAACATAACAAATATTTTAAACAAAAAACAAAAGCAGATGTCAGTGAATATCTATTGCATAACAGACTTTGTGTGCGAGAGAGAGCATAGTAGAGATTGTGTGTTGAAGATGACTAAGTTTCTTTACATTTTCAAACAAAATTATATGTGAAATAAGTTTCATTAATCCATTCTCTTCCAAAAGCTTTTTTGTGCATATTGTTTTGTAGAATCAAACTTCATTATTAATCCATACTTTTAAAGTTTTCATGTTCCAATTTTATACCTTCAGATTTAGCAAGTGAAACATAGAAACATAACTCTGGGAAATCCATGGTCAGGTTGCTAGTGGAATAAGATATCTCTATTTAGAAACTGTTGTTAAATTTTATCTAGTACTTTAAATTTATTTATTTTTATTTTATATGCATTGGTGTTTTGCCTGCATGTATGTCTCGGTGAGGGTGTCAGATGCCCTAGAACTGGAGCTACAGACAGGTATGGGCCACCATGTGTGTGCTGAGAATTGAATCCGGGACTTCTAGAAGAGCAGTCAGTGCTATTAACTGCTGAACCATCTCTCCAGCCCCATCATTCAGTCCTTTAACTACAATTCTAAATGGTGGCTTTAGAACTGGAGACAGAGTTTCCTTCCTTGGTGATTGATGCTTTGGTGATGGTGTTTCCCTTTTAAATGTCAATTTACTTAATTTTTGAATTTTAATAGATTTAAAAATGAATGCCTACATGATTCAATTAATAAATAAGTAGTTTCCCACTTAGTAGCGAGTACCTATCAACTTGACAAAACAAATAACCAAATCTTGCCATATATCTAATGGTTCATACTATTTCAAAGTTTTTTTTTTTATCAGAAATAACACCCAACCCTACATTTCACTGTTTCTCATATTCTTTAGCCTTATACAATAGAAGTTTATATTCTGCAAATGTATGTAATGTGATACTGAGGTATTTGCTAAAAGTGTTTCAGATATGTAGTTAGAGTATAAACCCAAAATTAGTACCTAAAAGTATAGAAATTTAGTTTATTGGAAATTGCAGTGTATTAGTAAGGGTTCTCTAGAGTCTCAGAACTTATGGAATGAATATCTCTAGCTATCTACCTATCTATCTATCTATCTATCTATCTATCTATCTATCTATCTATCTATCTATCTTCTTCTTCTTCATCATCATCATCATCATTTTTATAGCTGTCTGTCTGTCTATCATCTATCTATATGTCTATCTATAATCTATCTATCATCTATCTATCTATCTATCTATCTATCTATCTATCTGTAGCATTCTGTAACATGAGGCTTGCTTGTTGGGGTTTCTTTCCTTTTTCAGAGGGACAGGTCACATCCTGCTTCTTCGGTGTCTGGACAGGACTGCGGGAAGAGCTTCCTTCTTCCCAGACTACTCCTGTTCTCATTGCCCCGCCTCTACTTCCTGTCTGGTTGTCCTGCCTGGCTACTGGCCAATCAGCATTTATTTAAAACATAATTGACAGAATACAGAATTGTCCCGTACCATCTATCTATCTACCTATCTATCTATCTATCTATCTATCTATCTATCTATCTATCTATCTATCTATTTATCATATATCTATCTGTCTGTCTATCACCTATCATCTGTCTATCATCTATCTATTTATCATATATCTATCTGTCTGTCTATCACCTATCATCTGTCTATCATCTATCTATTTATCATATATCTATCTGTCTGTCTATCACCTATCATCTGTCTATCATCTATCTATTTATCATATATCTATCTGTCTGTCTATCACCTATCATCTGTCTATCATCTATCTATCTATCTATCTATCTATTATCTGTCTATCTATCTACCTATCTATGTGAATGTGTGTGTGTATATGGGGATTTATAGGAATGCCTTACAGGCATTGTTGCAGTTCAATAATGGCTAGCAGTAAAAGGAAAGCCCAAGAATCTACAGTTGCTCAGTCCCATGAGGCTGGGTTTTTCAATTGCCTCTTTTTTTCTTTGTATATTCTGGAATCCCAAAGAACTAGGCTTCAATGCCATTGAAGAAATGGATGTGCTGACAAGGTGAGGGAAAGCAGACAAAGAATTAATACACAACCTTCCTTCTTCCATTGTCTTTCAAGCAGAAGGTGTGACCCAGATTAACAGTGTGCCTTCCAGCATAAAGGACTGGAATAACGGTGTGTGTCATCCAGAGGCAGGCTCTGTATCAAAGGCATGTTGTCTTCTTGCCTCAAGGTTCAGACCACAACTGTGGCCTCCATTTCTGAGTTATATAGTTCATTCCAGATATAGCCAGGCTGACAACCAAGAATAGCCATTGCAATCCACCACTTGTCTACTTGACATACAATTGTATCACCTTATGTCATGACTGATGTCTAAATAAAGAACAATAGCCAGGTCATAATTATGCCTAACTATCCCACATACAATCACAAATGCATTATATATCTAGAATAGTGGCAGTGTCCCTTGAGGGACATTTTTCTAGTATCTCAAACTTATATATGATAACCACTGATATTCTCTTAATTGATATTGCAACATATGATAAAGAAATAGAAATAACATACAAATATCTGTACAAATACATTATTAACAAAATACAACAGAATCACTCATGTCAGATATAATCCTCATTTCTACAACTGATCATGTGGCCTAAGATGGTATTTAGAACTACCTTCCTCTACTACCCATTCTGTATTTCTGCCTCTGAAAGCACTTCATCAGGTCTTAGGTCTTTCCTGGAGAAGTGATCCTCATGGATCTTTTCTCTTTGTCATCCTTCCTGGATTAGTCTGTTGTAGTTCCTGAATAACTTTAATCACAGGGCCTAGCAGCACCAAGAGATGCCCTAAAGGATCTACTGTAGTGTTATTTTGTTTGGGTTTTAACAAATAAAGCTTGCCTGAAGATCAGAGTGCAGAGTTAAGCCACTAGAGGTCAGGTAATTCTGGCATACACCTTTAATATCAGAACTCGAGGGATAGATGTTTTTCTGTTAGTTCAAGGCCACCCTGGGATACAGGAAATTGATCCAGTCTAAAAGAGAAACAGAGCTCACAAAAAAGGTGATCCCACCACTTGGAATCAGATGCCTTTAACCCCAGCACTAGGGAGGTGGAAACAGGGGTGATATGGCTGGGTGAGAAGAGGAATATAAGGCAGGAGGAGACAGGAGCTCAACGCAGTCTGAGGAGCAGTGCAGTCTGAAGCAGTTAGCCTGAGGATGAAGTCTGAGGAGGTAGTCTGAGAACAGGATCACCCTTTTGGTCTGAGCATTGGTAGAGGTATGAACTCTGTAATGGTTGACTGCTCTGCTTCTCAACTCCTTCAGCTTTCACTCCCTGATAGCTAACTCCAAGATTTTATTATTAAGACCAATTCATGCTACATTCTTCTGGATTCCATACGTAATCCTTCTTATCTCCATTGTGGAGAGGCAATCCAATTTTCCCATGGTAATCTGAATGTATCATCCCTTCTAATGACATTCTTTTCTTAGTCTGTTGGTTTAAGGGCATTTGAAGTCCAGGGGGAAAACTCAGTTTCTAGGTCAATGGAATGTTAGTTGTGGCTCCTGGAAAGAGCCCTCCTCCATCTGTAATCAAAACTTTTAGGCCAGCAGAACTTTAAGTAGTGGAAAAAGGAAGCAAAATCTTTTCTAGTTGGTAACTATGGATGATAGTGAGTGGAACTACCTCTTTTCCAACACTTGATTCCTAGACCCATGGATTCTGGCTTTAGGAGAAACCCTGCCCTACATTGGATGCTGTCAGAGCATATACTGCCTTCTGGAGAACCTTGTCCCAGCTTTCAAGATGCTGCAATCTAATTGGTGCTGTAAGTGTGTCTTCAAAAGACAAAAGTGTTGCACAATTAAGTGAGGTCCACAGAGCATGTAATAAAAGATAACAAATATTTATTTGGGATAACTCACAATAAAAAGCTGCTATGTTCCTCTGCTCTGTGGGTGCTGGAGTTGTGAAGAAAACTCTGACCACCAGCCAGCAAAAGGAAAAAGAGGGGTGAACACACTTCCTGTCTGTCCTTCTAGTACCTCAGACCATGCCCTAACTGGCTGGTATTTAAAAGGCTATTGGCCAAATGACTTCCCACAACACCTCTCCATTTTGTTTAAATAAGAGGGTTCTAAACCTAAAACAAAGCTATGTACATTTGTACATATTGAGTACAAATGTCAAGTATTATCCAGGAAAAAGCAAAAGCAAAAGTATACACAAAAATAGAACTAACACCAACATGAACAAAACCAACAAGAAACACATGCTAAATGTCCAATTTAAAGTGATTAGCAAATAGCAGAGATTATTTCAATAGCTGTCCTATCCTGGGTCTAAGTCTTATGTCTTAGCTAAGATATGAGAGGAAAGTAGCTATGACTATCTAGTCTTCAACCCCATCCTGAAGTACACTGGCTGATTTAATTTAAAAGTTTTTTCTATTGTCCAATGTCTCTCTGCAGCTGTTGTTCCTTTCTCATTAGCATTTAAAAATTTAAGGTTAATAAAGCATTATACAATCTATATCTGGGGGTATTTATCATTAGTTTCAGTTTATTTAACATATCCTTTAGAGTTCAATTTGATCTTTCTATAACTGCCTGCCCTATAGGATTGTGTGGTATATCTGTCATATGCTTTATATTATACTAAGCAAAAAACTGTTTCATTTTTTAGACATATGTTGAAACATTGTCTGCTTTTATTTATGCAAGTATACCCATGATGGCCATAACTTCTATCAAATGTGTGATTACTGAATCTGTTGGCACTGTGAAGGCAAATTTTTCTCTGTCTTTTTCTTGTAATGGTATAGTAAAGAAACTGCCTTTTAAATTAATAACTATAAGAGGTCATCCTTTAGGAAATAGAGAAGGCAAAGGAATATATTATAGAGAGCCCATTGGTTGAGTAATCTTATTAACAGCTCTTAGATATGTTACCATTATCCATTTTCCAGATTTCTTTTTAACAACAAATACAGGAAAGTTCTAAGGGTTCATTGATTCTTCAATATTAAATAGCTTTTAGTTGCTCCTGTAGTTTCTCTATTGTTTAACCTATATAGGTTTCTTAGTTAACCATTTTAAAAGTAGGGCCACTGATACCATTGAGAGTTTACCAGTTGTTGGTCTGTGTGTGAGTGTGTGTGTGTGTGTGTTTTTTTTGTTACAGCCTAAATCGTTTGTGACTGTTTTTTTTTTTTTTATAATACCTTATAATATCCTTCCCAGAAACATGAGTTGGTTTGTGGTCAGTTTCTGAAACTGCAGGAATGTTAATTTATGTATTCCATTGCTGCAACAGATCTTGATCCCATAGATTCACTGGTATATTAGCCACATATGACTTCAGCCTTCCTCTTTGTCCTTCTTGTCCTATACCTTCACCTGATCTCATGCCTTGTTTTTACCTGAGATAGGGTTCCAATTCCTAAGAATTGAACATCTGCCTCCTGAAGAGGCCAATTCAGATGCCAAGATTCTGGAGCAATAATAGCCACATCTGCACCTGTGTCTAGTAATTCTTCAATTATAATGTGATTTATTTGTACTCTCAGTTAGCCTTTGATCATTTATAGAAGTCTGCCAAAATATGTTTTCTATTTTCTACTGAAATTTTTGATTCATTCTCCATGATTATTCTATCATCTAGAACAATATGGTTTTTTACACCAGGCACTGGATTTTCTAATTTTCTTGGGATCCTTCACAGTGACTGGAAATGACTGGACCACATTCAACCTGGGGGCCTGTGAGAGGCCCTCCCGAAGATTTCCCCAGTAGTAACGGGTTGCCTTGTATGTCTCTTGTTGGTCTACTTTCATTGGTCTACTGTTAACCTTTGCCACATCTTCTGCCTAATCCAGATGATTGGGATCTTCTATTTAGGTCATTTCCAGAAGAAACATTATTTTTAGGAATGTACTGTTTACAATACTTTCTCAGATGGCTTATTTTACCACAATTAAAACATTTGGTATTTTGATATTTCTTCATACCTTTGGAAATTGCTTCTCCTATCCAAGCCTCAATGTTATATTCAAAGGACTCAACATTGACTGTGAGGAGGATCCATTTATCCATTGGTGCTGGTCTGACTTTTAAAGGCCCAAGTATCTTTTTGCATTCTAAGCTAGCACTTTCAAAGCCAGAGATTCAATGACTACTCATCTAGTTTCTGGATCTGTTATCCCTATTTGTACAGCTTCAGTTAATCTTTGCAAAAGGTTACTAAAGAGTTCTCTTGGGCCTTGTATAACCTTAGTATGTGATTCAATTTTTTCTCTTAGTTCTTGAATCTTGTCCCAAGCATTCAAAGTTGCTATATAGCATAGGGACAAGATGTGGTCATTATATGTAGCTTGACTATCCAGATCAGCATAACAGCCCTCACCAAGAATTTGAACATGGGAGTCTCAAAAACTCCAGCTCTACCTTGATGTTCAAGGGCCTTCGCTTCCTCTCTCAAACAACTCTTCCACTGTATATGTGGCCAATGATCTAATACAACTGAAACTAATTGAAGCCAATCATGTAAAGTAACCTTATTTCTTGAATCCCATATCTTTACTAACTGCCCCACATATAATGAATACATGCCATAAGAAACTAGTGCTTCCTTAATATCTTTTAGATCTTTCATACATATAGGCTCCCATTGACATTCTGTATAACCTTTTGGGAATTGAGTATTTGCTGGCTTTTCAGAGGTAATGACAGGATAAGTAGTTAAAACTCTCAGTAAGTCATCACTGACTCTGAGAGATAACTGGCAATGCTAAATCTTTACTATTGTCTTTTGTATGTACCTCCTTTCTTTGCTTATTAGTTCTGACAAGTTCTTCAATTGATTCAAATCTTTTTATCACTGTCTTTTTAAAGTCTGAATCTCTTGATCTGTGAATATTTCTAACAATTTCATCAAATCAATTAATTTCTGGTTTTCATTCTGCACATGTAATTCCAAGTTTTTAAAATGTTCTATTAATGATAACTTCTCATCCTTAGAGATTATTTTGATGGGATGTAGATTGCCTTCCAGGAGGGATGTTCTGTCTGCTAACTTCTCATAACTTTTTAACAGATTTTGATTGTCAATTTCAACAGTATGAATCTTTTCAGCTACCTTCTCATTACCAGTATATAAAATCTGTATCATTTCTATAAATTTCTCATTCTTGCTTCTGTTATCAAACCATTTCCTTAAGGATATAATATTGAAAATCAAACGAATAAGATAGGTCATATGCCTCATTTAGGATTCCATCCATAGTAGAAATGAAAGGTTTTTAAATACCTGGATTGTAATATTATCTGCCATTATCTTGAGAGTGGTTTAAAAATTGCAATCTAATATCAGATGAGCTACCTCTGTTACAAATTGTTATTGAGAGATTAAAGTGTAATATTGACATTGGCCAGCAGGTGTCAGAGTTGTACCACCAAAGTGGTCCAGGAACACTTCCACTGTTGATCATCTATGAATTTCATAAGCAAAACTCAAACTCAAAACCAAACAGATTTTTTTCTTTTTTCTTTTTCTTTTTTTTTCTTTTTTTTTGTGGGGGGGTTCGAGAAAGGTTTCTCTGCCACTTTGGAGCCTATCCTGGAACTATCTCTTGTAGACCAGGCTAGCCTCAAACTCACAGAGATCCTCCTGTTTCTGCCTCCCAAGTGCTAGAATTAAAGGCATGCATCACCACTGCCTGGCTCAATTTTTTTTTTAAAGAGAGGGGTACAGTGGCGGGCATGTGGGTGCGGGGCTCAGGCCATGTGAACATTTGGTGCCAAAATGTTGCATAATTAAATGAGGTCCACAAGAGCCTGTAATGAAAGATAACAAATATTTATTTGAGATCACTCACAACAGAAAGCCACTGTGTTCCTCTGCTCTGTGGACGCTAGGGTTGATAACTGAACTCTGATCTCCAACCAAATGAAAGGAAAAAGAGTGGCAAGCTTCCTGTCTGTGCTTATAATACCTCTGACCACACCCTAATGGGCTGGTATCTAAAAGGCTATTGGCTGAATGAATTTCCTCAACAACAAGGCTCATGCCATGTTTATCTCAGGCTGGCTTCTTCAGGATGCTGTGGAACATGGTAAGACCAGTTGATTCCATGATTATGGTCCCATTGCTGTGCTTCTCTGGCTGTGAAGTGAGTTCCTAGGTCAGAAGTGATACTGTAAAATATCATGTATTACAACACTGTGTAAAATATCACGCATTACAATACTGTGTAAAATATCACATAGTACAGCACTGTGTTAAATATCAGTATTACAACACTGTATAAAATATCATGTATTACAATACTGTGTAAAATATCATGTATTTCAACACTGTGTAAAATATCATGTATTACAATCCTGTGTAAAACAAAAGACATTCTGTAAATTCATTGATGGTGGTTTTGGCAGAAGCATTACGTGTAGGGAAAGTAAATCATAACCAGAATAAGTGTCTATTCCCAGAAGGAGAAAGAGTTGTCTTTTCCATGGAGAAAGTGGTCCAGTGTACTCAACCTGCCAATAGTTGCTGGCTGGACACCCTGGAGAATGGTGCCATATCTGGGGTTCAGGGTTGGTCTCTGCTGTTGGCTGATCTGGCACTCAGAAGCAGCAGTAGCCAGATCAGCCACGGTGAGTGGAAGTTCATGTTGTTGAGTCCCTGCATAGACACCATCTCTGCCACCATGGCCACTTAGTTTATGGGCCCATTGGGCAATGACGTGAATGACTAAGAAAAGAGGCTGGCTAGCCACAAAAAGAGTCATCCTATCTATTTGATTTTTGAACTCCTCCTCAGCTGAAGTCACCTTTGGGCGAACATTTGCATGGGATGCAAGTATCTTCACACCCTTTGCCCATTTGGAGAGCTCTCTCCACCTACTTCTTCCCCAGATGTCTTTCTCACCATCATGCTCTTTCCAAGTCCCAGACCATGCAGTCAGTCCATTGGCTACAGCTGATTAATCAGCAGGTAGTTGCACATTTGGCCATTTCTCCTTCCAAACAAACTGTACGACCACATGTACTGCCCAAACTTCTGCTCACTGTGAAGATTTCCCTTTACCAGTATGAAGCGTGATCCTAATTAGTCTTAATCAATAAAAACCTGAGTCAGATACCCAAGGTGAAAGCTGAATGATCAGAGAAGCAGAGCAGCAGCCACCAGAGACTTCTTACCTCTGTGAAATCTCAGACTGAATGGGGGAGATCCTGTCTCTACAAACTATCAGACTGAATGGGCAGCTGAGATTCTGTTTCCACCTGCATTATACTCCCTAGTGCTGGAATTAAAGGTTTAAGCCACCTCTGCCTGGCTCTGTTTCTCTTTTAGACTGATTCAAACTTTTGTAGCTCAGGGTGGCCTTGAACTCCTGATCTTTCTGCTTCCTCCTCCCAACTGCTGGGATTAAAGGTGCGTGCCACCACTGCCTGGCCTCTATGGTTAACTAATGACTTATCTCTGCCCTCTGATCTTTAGGCAAACTGTATTTGTCACAACACAAACAAAATATCATACACATAAGCATCTGTCAGGGTTGTCCCAGAATAGGGTTGAAAAGCTATAGCTTTCCACTTCTGGGTGGTGCCCCCATGAGGTACAGAACCATCAGTAAACCTGGCCCTAGTTGTAGCATGAGTTCTAATAGGTCTTAATAATAAAAGACCCAAGTCAGATATAGAGGAAAATGCTGAGAGATCAGAGAGACAAAGGAGCAAAACCACAGCCACCTAACCTACTCAACTTCCCAGCCAAAAAGAGGCCAAGCTCCTACCTCCTCCTGCCTTATCACTTCCTCTCTCCACCCAGCTATACCACTTCCTGTCTGTCTGTACAGACCTCCAGACCTCTATGGTTAGCTAGTGGCTAATTCTGCCCTCTGATCTTTGGGTAAGCATTATTTGTAAAAGCGAGATAACATCACTTGACTTGGTGGGTCCATTAACACCCAGTTCATAAGGTTGGTGGCCCACTGTCAAACGTTCAGTTTCTTCCAGTGGCTGGGATTATAGGACGCGCTCACATGAATGGCCATATTTATTTCTGAAAATGGCCCTATAGCAACCAGTGGTAGACACTTGGAATGTCTTTATTAGGCATTGTATTGTCCTAATTCTCGAATGCTTCTATTCTTGTAAGTTATTAAGTTTTGTTCTTTTCTGATGTGTGTGTAGGAGGGGTATGTGTGTGTGTGTCTGTGTGTAGCACAAGCTTTAAAACTCACAATGGTCTTCCTGCCTCAGTGTCCAGATTACTGGTACTTAAAGAATGCACTACCACACATAGTTTGAAAATAGTTTTTTATGGTCTGTCTCCTCTTCTTCTTATGGCCAGGGAGGACAGGAGATGGTGTCAGAACTCTTGATGCCAGAGTCAGAGATAGTGAATATTTATATGTACTAGGAATCAAACCTGCATGCTCTGATCGAATCTTCTGTGACCTTAATTGGTAAGGTATTTTCCAGCCTATGTTTTCTATTCTTGATTATGTTTCCTGTCCAAGGCAGCCTAGTCAGGGCCAGAGACCGCATGCTGATTAAAAAGTAGAATTCTCCTCCATTTCAGAGAGTAAGCCTCAGGCAGGAATGAGATCCCTAACTGATTATTCAATACAACATGGCCAACCAATTATCCATATATGTACAACCAATGAAAATGGATGCAGCAGGTTGTATTCATGTATTTCAGCATATTTATTCACCCATACTTAACAAGGAGAAGATGGAAGGGACTTGGGAAGTGAGGGAAAGAAGAGATAAAAGAGGAAAGTGAGGTAATATCTTTGAATTATCAATTTATGGAAATAAATTTTAAATAAAAAGAGGGACTAGAGAGATGCTCCACAATTAAGAACACTGGGTGTTGTTACAGAGGAGCCAGGCTCCATTTCCAGAACCCACACGGTGGCTCACCATTTGCTGTGACTCCAGTCCCAGGCATCTCATGCCTTCTTCTGGCCTCTTTAAGTACTGTGCACAGACACATGCAGGCAAAACACCCATACAACTAATTTTCTTTAAAAAAGTTAGAAAAAGGAAAGCATGTCACATCCCTGAGACAGAGAGCAGACAGAGCTAGTGAAAATGAACTCGTTCTGGTCTTGCATGGAAGCAACTGTGGCCTTCCACTGAGCCAACCAGCTCAGAGGTAAAAACAGCTCTGCTTTGAGGTTAACAGAGCTCATCATAACCGTTCACCTAAGAGCAGAGTATACAGTGCTGTTAAGTGACCTGTAGTTGTGTTCTCTATCTTTTCTATCTGTGAGAATTGTGGCATTGGTAAAGTTATCTTTTAGATCAAATGTTGTGTGATGTTTTACTCCTTTGACTTTGTGGAGGGCACCACCCAGCTTCCAAATAAATCACACACATGGAGGCTTATTTTTAATTATGAATGCTTAGCCTCAGTTTGGCTTATTTCTTACCAGCTTTTCTTAAATTATCCTGCCTACCTTTTGCCTCTGGGCTTTTACCTTTCTCTCTTTCTGTACACCTTTCTTTACTTCTTTCTCCGTGGCTTGCTCTGTAGCTGAGTGGCTGGCCCCTGATGTCCTCCTTTCTTTGTTCTCTTTTTCCTTTTCTTCCTTGTTTCTCTTTCTATTTATACTCTGCCTGCCAGCCCCATTTATCCTTGCTCCTGGTGTTTTAAACAGGCAAAGAAGTCCAGCTTCACAGAGTTAAACAAATGCAACATTAACAAAAACAACACACCTTAAAATAATATTCCCCACCAATCAAACATCAAGATTGACAGGTCACATAGGCTCCAAAGCAATCTTTCACTATGTCATTTATCAGATTTTCAACTAAGACCTTGTGGTACAAGATGAATATGCCGGAGGCATTTCTCTCCATCATTTTAAAAATTTCTATGTTCTGCATGACTTTGAAGTAAGAACGCCCCTAAATGTCTCTGCTTTTACATTGTGATCATGTTCAGAAATGGATTTGTTAACTGAGCCTGCTTAGGAATAGGCAGAACTCTACATGAATATGTCCAGACTCCCTAAGTAAAATCCCCATGCTTCCTTTGTTTAGGAAAAGCAATGTTTTTTTAGGAAAAAAAAAACTCCCATGTTTTCCCTGCCTCTGGGAAATTTTTCTCACTTCTTCTGTCTTGCTATTCTTGTGATGGCTATTCTTGGTAGTCAAACTGACTACCTCTGGAATTAACTGAGACCCAAAGAGTTGGATACACCTATGAGGATTTTTTTTAAAAGGTTTTGAAATTAAAGACCCATCTTTAATCTGGATCATTTGAGGTGATGTTCACTTCAGTTGCTTGGTGGCTGTGCACACCTTTTGAAAGACCCTGGTAAATCCAGACCCCTCTAGCAGGAAGAGGAGAGCCAAAAAATCTAGGTTAACCAGGTCAGTGACCCTGTTTCAGGAACTAGCTGAAGATAAAGTTAGATTATAATCTTGAGAATAAACAGGGAGTTACCCCCTTGTAATATCACTGGTATTTTCGGAATTTTCAATGACACCCTCCCCACACCCTTTGGATTACTGGGTTGTGGTTTCTTCCCTTAAAAACCCCTTCTCCCAGATACTCGGGGTCGAACTCCTCCCCTGCGTGGGCTATGAGTCTCAATCCCAGTGCGCTGGTACTTGTCAATAAACCTTGTGTAATTGTAGCAAGGACGGTCTCTCGTTAGTTCCGGGGGGTCGTGTTATCCCAAGACTTAAGTGAGACTTTCCTCGATCTGGAGGTCTTTCACTTTAACCTCAGCACTCAGGAGGCAGAAGCAGTCAGATTTCCTGAGTTTGAGGCCAACCTGACCTACAGAATGAGTTCCAGGGCTAAATAGATAAACCCTGTCTCAAAAACAATAACAACAAAAATCAAACAAAGAATAAGCTCCACCTTTATCCTGGATTACACCTTCTGGTGGCAGCCTACATATATAAAGGATATTGAAGGTGGAAGCTCTCTTTCTGTCTTTACCTGCTTGCCCTAGCTCTGGCTGTTGTACTTTTTGGTGCAAGTGGAAAAGACACGAGACACGAACAAACCCACGCAAACAATTTATTAGAGGGGGTGTGCTCACGGGCGCGAGGAAACGTGAGGAGAGGGGGAGGAGAAAAGAGAGCGGGGGGAATGGTGCCTCTGACTTTTAAAGGCCGCTCTGCTCATGCGCAGACGGCTCGCGTAGGTGCGTCAGACGCTGGTGACGCAAATGGCGGGCGACCCAGGCTTTCGCACATGCGCACAGGGGGTGGGGATAGCCACGCATGTGCGAGCATGGGTCACACCCCCAAGAGGCTGCCTTTTTCACCCAGGGGTGGGGCTTCATGGGCAGCCAAATGACAACATTTCACCCTTTGGTTTATTATAAAAATTTGAGGGGGGTTTGGGGCACCTCAAGGTCTCATGGCTGCTTCAAGCTGTCTTTGTGGGCGCCGAGAAATTGGGGTGTTTGGCTGCATCCTGGGGTGGCTGGTCACGGCTATGTTTTCTGGACTCTGAAGCTGAGTTGGCTGTTAGTTTGGACCTCACAAGATGCTGGAAAGACAAAATTATGTTTGGGAGGAAAAAGAAAATTTTTAGGTCTCAGTGATTAATAGAGGAGAGTCCCCAGATGGAAGAAGAGGGGGGGAAGGGGTTTTGGGGTTCCCAATACCCAATATAAGAAGAAAATAATTAAATGATACTTATGTCAGGCGAGTCTGGTCCGCTTAGGTAGGTCAAATCGGCTTCCTGGAGCTTATATAAGAAATATTTGAAAATAAATAAGTTTTTTGTATTATGGCAGTACCTTAACATCCAGGAGACACTGCTGCAGTCAGTGATACCTGTTATGTTAAAGTTTGTTTTGTAAGTTTGGAGTTTGAGGTTACAGACTCATTGTTTCTTACCGCCAGGGCTTCTGATAGTCCTCCGGCTCTGTAATAGAAGCTGAGTGGTCCACTGGAAATTAAGCTTGACATTGAAAGTATATTGGAGACAGAAAAGAAGGGAGAGCACATGAGAGTTGAGTAAGGATGAGACCTTTATTTTCCTGGAACTGGAGTAAGAGTGGCTGATCCTGGTGTCCGTTGGAACTTAAGAGAACAGGGCCCTGTCTGAGTTACTGCATATGACGTGGTGTCTTGAGCTGGAGGGGTGAAGGGTTTAAGATGAGACAGGTGAATCCAAAGAGGGATTCCTTCAAGCTTGGCTGTAGGAGTTGTAAGAATTACTTTAAGGGGTCCCTGCCATTTAGGGGAAAGGGGTGAGGGACATTGGTCTGGGGGAGAAAATAATACCTGATCCCCTATTTTAACCGGC